>RPOG01003315.1:0-66900 GCA_008086565.1 Thalassoma bifasciatum
ACGGCGGTAAATAAATCTCTTGGAACGATGTCAGCCGGCACATATACCAAAGATCAGTAACGATCACAAAAAAGTTTCTTCTATAATTTGGCTCATTCTTCTCTCTGATTCGTCTTCACAGGTGGTGATAAAAGGTCTAGATGAAGGATGTCATAAACAGAAAGCAATTTTGAAACCTGCCCTCCGGAGAGCTTAAAAAATTCAAGTCTGAACCTGTCAGAGGCACCTATCAAATCT
This sequence comes from Thalassoma bifasciatum, assembly GCA_008086565.1. NCBI lineage: Eukaryota > Metazoa > Chordata > Actinopteri > Labriformes > Labridae > Thalassoma > Thalassoma bifasciatum. The sequence goes on from RPOG01003315.1 coordinate 238, forward strand.
GAGAGGATGACTGTGAATTGAAGTCATGCATCGAGTGTCTGGCAGTCCCAGTGTAAAAATGGAGTAATAAACGAGCTGTGCAGACTGAGAGAAAGGCTTATTTGTTTTAAGAAAACAGTAGAACACAAAGGGGAAGTGAACATGATACGACAACTGTACATACGATGTATACCATGTATCAAGGATGAACTCTTGACTTTTTAAACGTTCAACTGTTTACAGGGCAAAAGTTTAGGAGTTCACTTTATAGCTGAAGTGAGGCAGTGAACCCTGATAATGTTACTATATTTATTTAAATGTTTGAGACACATCAGTTTACCCTCTAACCCGGTGTTTCTTAACCTTGGTGTTGGGACCCCATGTGGGGTTGCCTGAAATATCTAGCCATTGATAAAAATAAAAAAAGTCACACAAGCTCAATCAACTGTATCTACATATTCACGTCCTGTAATATAAATCTAGTCAAAAAACAAAGCAGCATACTGGAGTACAGATGGCCTAGTGGATTTAGCACCATGTGGTTCACCCTAGAGCGGGTGGCCTGGGCCTGCGGCCTGTGTCCCGCATGTCATCCCCCACTCTCTCCCCCTTTCCCGCTCTATCCACTGTCCTCCTTTATCAATTAAAGGCATGAAAAGCCAAAAAAATAACTTTAAAAAAGGAAAAAATGCAGCATACTAAATTATCTGAGCTGGAGCATCTTGGTTAACCACCACGATCATGTGACTGCACAATTGAGTTCCCTCCGTCACTTGGAAAAACAGAAAACAAATGTAAGACTTTCTTCACCTGTCTGGCCTCATAAAGACATTACAATGGCATCTTATGGCCACATGAAGAAAAACTCAAAATTTTCCAGCCCCAAAAACAAAAGATTGCCTTTTTTTGTCACAGATAAAAAAAAACATCAGGTTTGAAACCATTGGTGTACACAGAGGGGGGCAGTTGATGCAAAACATGCTTTAAAGTGCCCTCTGTGGGGACTAAATGTGAACTCAAGTGCCTTCTCGGTAGCCAAAACAAATGCTGAAGTGCCTCCTGGTTGGCAAACCACACTAATCTGCTCCTTTGGTTGGTTAATACGGGATAAACTGACCTCCTGGGAGCCAAAACACATATTAAAGTGCCCCATTGGGAGCCAAGATGCACTGTATTTGCTTTTCTTTCATTTGCCCCTGACCTTCAAAATGTCTTTGCACACCACTGGTGATGACAGTCAGTGAGTGAGTGGGCACTGAAAGTGTCCCACAGGTGAGTTGTGTCATTGTCAGGGCATTGAAGCAGCATACTATTACTGAGACGTTAATTCTAGAAAGACAATGTCTTTGGCGTCACCAGAAGATTTTGATGTAAAAATGGAGTCATGGCTTAAAGAAGGTTAGGAACAATCCAAAGGGCAACATCTGGATTGACTCTACCGATGGCTGCCATGTTACTGAAATGTTTCTAGAAAGTGCATATGCATCTTTTCAGCTCCTCCAACAAAAGATAAAGAAATAATATTTCACTTTTTGGCCTCATTTCTACCTCTGCACTGGGTCCAAGGGGTGCTTAGTTACAAGGACGGGATGACGTGGGATAGACCAGACTGTCTCACTTCATTTTGGCCTTTGCAGTCGATGCAGGCTATGAAGGTGGGGTCCTCTAAAGGCTGCAGCCCCTGAATTGGGACACAGCTTATGCACCTAACAAATAAAACAAATTCTTCAATCTGTGCTTCAGTTCTATGAGCTCTATCTGTTTGGTGCTGGCTCTGGCTCATAGGCTTAAATTCTACCGAATGTTTTAACTCTGGCTTCCCTCTCTTTGATGTAATCCAGCAGGTTGGAGCTCATACACCATATTTCTATTTTTGCAGGCGGCTTACAAATTTTGAGACTGTCAAGCTAAAAGTATTATTTTTGCATTTTCTGTTTTGTTTTATCAACTCTTGTCTCTTGTCTGATCTCTCACTGTTGATCACTGAATCCCTCACTGATGTTTCACCTGCATCTTGTTATGTCTCCTCCCCCTTTCCCTCATTAACCCCATTGTTCCCTCACTACTCTGCCACATTATCACTAGCCTTAGTGCAAACATCCTACAATCTAGTGTTCAGGCAGTTTTCTGACTTTGTTTCCTGGCTTGTTTGCCTCCCCTCTTTACTTTTGCCGTCCATGTTTTGATTGCTGTGTTCTAAGACCATGACTTTTTGAACAACAAGATGTTTCTGTCTGTCTCTGATGTCCTTTGATTGTGTTTCACACAAACTACGAAGCACAGACCAAGAAGGACAGAAGTTAGGCACCAAAACAATATTAAAATGTTCTTTGTATACTCTGCTGACACTTCAACACAATGGGTAGCAACCAGTTACCAGATGTTAAAAATACAAGTTGATGTACTACTGGAAAAAAAAGAGGCCAAAAGTTATGATTTCCTCGATTTTCAGAGTAAAACACTCTGAGCTGACTCACAATAAAACAGAGTGTCCAAAAATACTCTTTACAATTTCAAAAATGATTACAAAGGCAGTTGAAAAGATACCTTAACCAGAGTTGCTTTTTTGTAATCAGTGGTTGTCAAAGGTTTTTTTTTTTCTTTTTTTTTTTTTTTGTTAGTTCATTTCATACATCTCGATATGTGCACCATTAGTTGCACGAAGCACATCAAGACGGTACTTTTTTTTTGCCATGTTTGCAGAGCCTCATCAATGGTGACAATGGAATCAGAAATCTTTTACTTTCCATACATTTCTTGTGTGATGCACCAACTGAAGGACATAATGGTGGACCTCCTCTGTACTTAGTTCCTTATTTTTTATGAGTCTGCAACCCAATTTTGTCTTCATAAAACATGACCTAATTTATTTTATTTTCTTCTCCTGTTGAATTTTTTTCATGTATGTTTGTGTATATTGTCCCCTGAATTGTGTGTGATTGAGCTGCTGTGTTAATACGAGACAAATTTCAGATCTGGCATCTGACAATAAAGTATGATCATCATCATCATCGTTATCATGATACACATTGAATCTTTTCTTGAGGAGTATCCATTTTGGGGGTTGCATTTAACATTACCTTTTTCACCAACAGAGAATCTGAAAAACACAATTTCAATAAGATTAAAAACTTTGATAAACACTGATTACAATAAACACATGGATGATGAGAGCACAAGAAACCTTTGTTTTGTTTTGTCCATCTGTCCTACTGTAAGACTCTGTACTCTAGTTATAAAGAAAACCTCACTTCTGATTCAGAAACATTACATTGAGTCAGTTTTTATGTATGTGAGTTTTCACATTATGAGATTTCTCCTAGTTTTTTTTTTTCATATTTATCACATAACTTTCACATACACACTGAGAAACCAGCTCATCCAGACCCTTGTTTACATGATAAACACATGTTTCTAGGCTTCTGATTACTACACTCTACACATGCAGGAGCCTGTGATTATTCTACCAACACACACCATATCTGTAGTGTGTGTTTTAAGGATGATATATATTATTTAATAATATATAAGATACATTTTCTACCATCTCAGTTTGCTAATGCACCGTAATGAAGATACTGTAAAGCTACATACATACCAACATTAGATGAGCTCACATTGCTGTCTCACTGTAAAGGCTAACACCAAGACAGCCTTAAGAAAAAGTCAGTCACTTCAGAGCATCCCATCATACACGCAAACTCTGCAGAGGAAATAAACAGTGCCCTTTAAGTTAAATAAACTGAAGCAAATTTGAGCTGTGGCTTCAGGGAGCACAGACTTCAAACAAATGGTTGCTTCACTTGAGTACAATTTATTAATAATAAATGGTTGTACAGTATCATTTTGAGCCCGCACGTCCTTGAATTGTATGAGGAAGAAACCAGAGGGTGGCTTATGGGCTGTGAGCTGGACAGTCTGTAAACATTTAGGGCCTGATCTACTTAGCAGAACAATGAGCGCTAAATTGTGTGTGCAAACTAAAATATTGCATTTGCAATCAGTGGGTGTATTCAGGTGATCTACCATGATTGAATGTGCAGTTGATAAGAATAAAAGTGGTGCAGACCACACTATTAAAATGAGAAATATTTGTGTGCTCTGTCTGTCACCATGGATAGTTTGGGAGAGCAGAGTGGATGTAAATAAAAAATGAAGTTTGAAGCTGTGGAGTTAGAGGTCTTGGTGGCGGAAATAGAAATAGAGACATAGTCAATAGTACAATTATATACCTGGTTATTGAATTCTTGTTAATGGTTTTCTGTTCTGTAGTGGCTGTTAAAGCTCAGTTTTGTTTGGTTCTAATAAGACTGTAATATTATGTTGATGGTTTTGGTTTCATTATATAAAAAAGCCTTGTTTATTACACAGCAATCAACACTTGGGGCAGTTCACCAGAAAAAGTACTGAGGGAGATGCTGGCACTAACTGTGCTGGTGTGCTGAAGTGACCCAGTTGCAAGAACATGCTGCGTTGCAAGGAGGTTTTTCATTGAAAATAGGACATGGCTCTTTTTGTGACTGGCCCCAAATCTGCCTTAACCTCATCCAGCAGATCAAAAATAGAATTGCTGTGTAGACAAGAAGTCTCTGCTTTTTATATTTCTTACGGTCCAAATATGTTGACATATGAACAGAAGATCCTCTCTCTTACTTCTGTCATTGCAGTGCTTGTAAGCACCTGCCTTTCAAACATGCTAAATATAGATGTATAAGCACAGACCGCAATCACTTGCAAGTTTGATTAGTCACATTGTAGGCGCTAAGTGAGTACATTTGCATCTCCTACTCGTTTTTTTTTATTTTTTTATTTAACCTTTATCTAACCAGGAAAGTCCCACTGAGATTAAGAGCCTCTTTTTCAAGGGACTCCTGGCCAAGAGGCAGCAAAAAAGTTACAGTTCAACATAGTTTGAAATGACATACATTTTAGATAAAACAGTTACAGGTTAAGGAGGTTGTCTCAAGTGCTCTCAGTCTAGATTTGAAGTCACTCAATATTTTGCACGTATTGATATTGTGCGTATATTCTGCATACTAATGGAAGCAGACTTGCGAAATTGATTGTGTGCGCTATTTTGGTTATTTAACAGATGCACACCACGGTGCACCCGGTTAGTACATCCGCTTTGCACAGGCTATCAACTTTGAATGTGCTTTTATACATGCAAACCTTGATCAGACCCTGAGTTTGTTGTTGTTCTAAATGTTATTATTAAAAACATTATCAGTCTTTCTATACTACTTCTGTTCCTGTCTGAGGCTGGATGTAAGAGCTCTTAATCCTATTTATGAGCTCCTACTTGGACCTTCATCATGGGTAGACTGCCATACTGATTCTTTACAAGCATTGATATATATCTGAAAGGAAAACAAACACAATGACTGAAAATGCACAGTAAAGTGCTCTGCAAGCTTACAGCCAAACATTTCTTTTCCACCCAGAGGATGTTTTGTGCTTTGAATACTTATAATGTACTGGTTCAAAAAAAAAAGAAAAAGAAAAAGAAAAACCTACACAGTCTACACGCCTCTGAGTGCTTTCCTGCCGTTCTACAGGATTTCATAACCTGAGCAGAGTACAGGACACTTCCCCAGTGGCTGGGCTGCCACCGCCCCCATGGGATCCCCGGGCATATGGACTGAGGCTGCATGCCGGCTTTCTAATGTGCTCCTAACTGTGTGTGTGTGTGTGTGTGACCCTCTTCTCTTTATCCCTTTGAGACCTCAACCATCTTCTTTATATAACTAAATGTACTCTGGATCGAGAGTAGCGAGAGAAAACAAGCTGAGATAAAATCCACAACGATGAAAACATAGATAGTTGTGCATATATCTGTTGATTGTGTATCATCTGAAACCTAAATCCATATGGGAAGAGAAGAGTCCAAGTGCTGCTTTTCCAACAGCTGAATAGAGCCCTAATGAGTAATAACAGCATGTGTTGAATGTGTACCATATTTTGCATATAATGGTAGCAGCAAGCGACCCTCACGTCAGCACCTCCAAGAGCAGCGTGGGGAAAATGACACCAGGTTGTTTACAGCATGTCTCTCCCCGGTTTAAAAATATAGGGGGGAATGAATAAGAGGGATAGGAAGAAGAGAAAATAGCATGTTGTCTCACACGGCCATTGTAAACACGTCTTTATTGGGGGGATTATATTCTTTTTCTAGGTGCATGTGAGGGGGGTGGGGGGGGTCTGTTCATTGTAAGTGTCAAAGGAGGCAGCTGAAGCTGGAGGAGTTTGTTTAGTTGCCGTGTAATCATCACTTCACACTGAGCCTCATATATCTGAGCATCTGAAAGCGATATCTCAAATAGCATGAAAGTGGAGAGCGAAAATTTTGTGCATTTTCCCCACAGTTTGCTTCCTTTTTTTTTTTTAAATAATTACCCCACCAGAAGGCTGGGGAGGTTTTAGGAAACAGTTTTTTTTTCATCACAAAAGGAAAATTGTGACTTCAAGCTGTGCAGTCATTTGCAGCGCATTGCTTCTCATCTTATTTAAAGCTCTCTTTTAAGAAACCACAGAGTGGGCTTGCAATTAATTTCAATTTTCAAGGAGCAAAATAAGCTTTCTGACAAAGAAGTGTCTGTCATAGCTGTGAGAGACAGCTCTTAACTGCTGTTTGAAGAAAAAACCCCAAGAAAAAAACAACCATCTGCTGGTTGGTTCTTTCTACTGGTTTCAAAGTAAATGGGGGTAAAATGTCAGATTAAAGCCGCTAGCAGGGATACAAAGGCCCTCGCCTCTATGTGCCAGTCGGAGTGCGTTGCAGCCCTCATTGTACATAGTAGCTATTGAGATTTGCCAAAAAAAAAGAGGAAATTTGGTGGTCATTTGTGGCCACACCCATTGAGTTGAAAAAATCCCTCCAATACATTTTCATCCTTGAGTTGCTGCATTTGTAAAGGGATCTTTGTTTTGAATGCAACACATTGTTCAGTGGACAGTTGTCATGTGCCTGTGCAGGTTGTTAATAAAGCCTGCTCAATAGGAGATGGTGAGGAAAAATAGAACAATGACACCATTTAGTTACAGTTTAGGTCTGAAGTTACAATCCAAAGTCTAGCAGGGTTCAAAAGCAGAAATCATTGAACCAATCTTCATAGAAGTCATAAAGAGTATACAGTACACTGAATGAAATTCAAGACCAAAGACTCTATGAATGTAGGTGATGGTTGTGGATACTGACTGTATTATAACCCAAGCATTAACCAGCTGGCATGCAGATATTTCTACCTGTGCCTTTTTAAGCAGGTTTCAGAAGGAAACATATTCTTAAGAACAGTTCATGTGTAAAGCCCACTGACCCCTCCACTCTTTTTGACCTTAGTGCACTTAAAACATCAGGGACTTTAAAGGGTGACCTACTTACCATTGACATGAGTAAGCAAACAGACAAAGAATAAGAAAAGGGTAAATAAGTCTACAATTGGCATGTGTACAAGTGTTGATAAAATAAGCAGGATGGTGTTCTCCTGTCAAAATCACATCACAAACCTGACAGCTCGCCCCCCAGCTATGTTGGCAGATGTCAGTTAATCACTGTCATGGGATTTTTAACCCACAGTCTTCTGAATGTGGTTTTCAATGTTCATGAAAGTTAAAAATAGTCTAAATATGTAACATCTCATCTTTTCTGAAAACAGAAAAAAATAAATACAATTCAAAACTTGACTCAACTTTCTCTCTCTTCCTCACTGATGTATGTTGCTCCATGTGCTGCAGTGACCTCCAGCTCTGTTTGAACCGTTAACCCAAAAGAAACCAGGAACTGTCAGAAATCTGGGTATCAGTGCCCTGGCTGCGGTGAACTTTCTCTGAGCTCTGCAGACGAACTGACCGCTGCTTGAACCAAAGCCAAGATCAGGAATCATTCCTCCTCCTCCTCCCCCTGCAGCCGCTGCCCTCTGCGCTCAGTCACACCTCCACAGCACAGCCTTATCCTGCAGCAGTGGTGGGACACCAGGGGTCATCTTTTTAACTCAAATGACCACACTGACTTGAATAAATAGTGCTGGTGATGGATGGTGATAGTGTTTCTTACCCTGGCAGTGACATTTTGTCCAGATTCTATATCCACAGAAATGACATTTCCAGCAGTGCTGATGATGTTTCCTCACAGGGCAGGGATGTGTTTGTCCTTAGATGGTGCTGTGACCCCAGCAGTGACCCATCCTCACAACAAATCTACTTTATATGAATCCCTGTGTCTGAACTCTGACAACTTTCCTCATCATCCTTCATATGATATTGTCTTGATTGAGTATTAAGAACTACAGTTCATTTACTTTTATTTTAAGATGTGTATGGAGAAAAATTGATGTCAATATTTTGCCATCAAAAAAAAAAAAAGAATTTGAGACCAAAAAAAATGTTTGCAAATAAAAGTGTGATCTGAAAAATCCAAACTCAAATCCAAAATAAATGAAATATATTTATGATTAAGATTTTTTTCTTGTCAAATCCACTTTTTTTTCAGATCTAAGTTTTATCTCACAAACCACTGATTCGTTTCTTTTTTCAGGATTTGCATTTACGTTTCATGAGGTTTGTGTTTGTGTTCCTTCATGGTTCTTTTGGGCGGGGCTTCCTCTGAAAGATGCAAGAAGCCTCCTGATTGGTCAGCGTCACTCAGAGAGACTGATATGTTGATTCAATAAATTCTAAGGACAAAATATTGATCCCATATACTAACTTACAGCAGACCTGTTCTTACATACTCCATCCCAAGAGTCTGCAGTCAACGCGTAGTGAACAAAAAATAAATAAAAGAAAAATTTTTAACTTTACTTTCAATTGTATACTTTTGTTTATAAGTTGAAACTTATATTGTGTAAACTAGTTGATTTTTTTTTTTAACAGCATGGTGTCACCCTTTAAAAATATGAAAAAATAGAGAGGTAAAACTTCATAAAGAGATTAAAAAAAAAAAACTTTTTTTGTAACTTTACCTTCAGTTGTGTACTTTTGTGTATAAGGTGCAATGTATATTGTGTAAACTATTTGCTTTTGAACAGTGGTGTGTTACCCTTTAAAATTATTTTTAAAAATAAAGAGGTACAACTTAATAAAAAGGTTAAAAAATACTTTTTTTGTAATTTTACCTTCAATTGTATACTTATGTGTATAAGTTGAAATGTGTATTGTATAAACAAGTTGTTTTTTAACAGTGGTGTGTCATATTTTAAAAATATAAACAATGTGTATGTATATATATATAAATCACAGCATTGGAGTTGAGAGGTTTCAATTCTATTTGATGTGTTAACTTTTTCTGTTGTAGCATCAGTTGTCTCTCAGTTGAAGTTGTGCAGTTGTTGGTTAAAATTCCAGATACTTGACTCTCATGCCATGGTGCACATGGGCAAGACACAGAAGCTCCCTGATTGGTCCTTGTGATGATCAGTGGCGTGTGAATGTGTGTGAAAGAGATCAGATAATACTGATGTTCTCCTTCTGGAAAGGCCTCTTCCATTAGTGTGTGAAGGGGTTCTGAATGTCACCAGCAATGTGAAAGTACGCTGAGTGGTAAAAAAAAAAAAAAAGACCAGAGAAGAGCCAAGTAAAAATCCCAGGCTTGCTGCAGCAGAGAGACTCCGACTTTACAATCAGGCCAATTTTCTGACTAAGATGACATAATCTTTTACAAGGATGTAAGCAGGCCTGGAGTCAACAGGTTATAGGAGGAGGAGAAGCTCATGGAAGTAAGAGAAGAGCATCAGTTTTTTAACTCCAGCTTCCCAATGTTACTCGCTCCATGTTGCTTTTTAAAAACAAAGATGGGTAAAATGGGAGTCTGCAGATATCTACAAGTGGGATTTGTCCTGATTGCCCGTTCTTATAAGTGTTGTCAGCATGTTAGATACACAGGTTGTGTGTCCTCATCTAACCCAAACAAGGAATCCATGAGTCATGATTGAGCATCAAACACACAATCTCCTGCAACATCACAGATGCATGCGTGAAAGGCAGCTCTGAAAAATATCAGAGCCTTAATATCCTGAAATTAAGTAGAAAATGTCGAGAGTTCATGTGTGAAAGGGGTTTAATGGAAAGCAATTTGTCAGTAAGTGAAAAGGAAATACTTGGAGCTCTTTGGGTTATTTATAACTTATCTTTTTTCAGAGGAACTTCAGAAAACGCCACGCTCTGCTGTTTAATACAAGTATCACACGGCTTTCTGAGCTTTCATTTTAATGGTGGCATTTGGTTTCACGAACAAAATAAAGGAGGAATACAAAATAAAACAAATCTCCAATCTGCTTTGTCATCATGAACCCAGGAGAATTTATTCATTTCTGTGAAGAGTGACTAAAAAGCAGATCAGTTGTTTTAGATTAAAGAAAGGATGCAGCCAAACTCCTACCTGAGATAAATGCCCTTTAATCTTTATTCTGCTCTGTATGTTTAACACGGTACAATAAGCATTTGAAAATGTGCATGCTGTTAAATGCAAACACATGTGCGAGCTGCTTTTATGTGAACATCATTGTTCATACTTGACTGTGTATGCTGTTTATTCCTGAGGGGGAAACTACACACAGAGCAGAGAGAACAATGAGCCCCATCAGTGAGAAATGAACAGCTGCAACAATTCAACCACTGGTACAGATTTGAGTTTTCTGTTAGACTTGGTTATAATAATGCTGTTTTCATTTGGGGGCTTTGTACAGAGGGATTTGTTGTTGTAAAGCTAAAAGTGAGGGACTAGAATGTGAGCACAAAATACTTCAACACCTACAGATATGCAAAATTCCACTGATTGAATTTTGCTTATCGGGATGGTAAGATGTGGAGAAAAACTTGACGTGCAAGAAAAAAAAACTGACTGCAGTTTGGAATCATCATGCCACTTTTTCTTGAAATCAGCATAAATATCTAACTCATCAGATTTTTTTTTAAGTAAACAGTATCCTATAGTTCAACAACTTGAGGTGATAGAGAAAACCTGAGATCAGTTTTGGATTCTGCACCCAAAAATGAGTTAATAACAGCTGTCAGACTTAACTCAATAAAAACTGTGTCCTCCAGTGTAGTTAGCTAAATAGTTAAATGTGTTATCAGTTGCTTCATATTGGGAATACATCAACAAATAAATGGTTAAATGTATCACCATTATCAGTCCACTTACTGATGGAAGACGATGACAGATAAAATTATTTCACGAATCAATGCCAGATCAAGAATTGCAAAATACTGGAATACATAGTGAAATATGTGGAACTTGTGTATTTTTATCATAGAAGGATCAACAATTTTAAATAATTGAAACATTGATTTAATTGTTAGTGTATTTCATAAATTATGTTTTTATTTTCAACATTAAATCGTATAATTAATTTAATTAATTCCAATCAACTAATGACACATTTGACAATTTTTCATGTATTTGATAACATCCATATAATTAAACAAATAATTATAATTTCATTCATCATTTTTTGATTATTTTCAAAATGGAACAATGACACATTTTTTAAAATAATTCTATATCGATATATTTCAAAAAAAAAAAAAAAAAAAAAACCTTGTCCTCTTCAGCATCAAGACAACAGAATTGTGGTCCGGCTGCCGTATTTTCCAGAACACATTTTACTTTGCCAAGAGGAGCAGTTTGTGTATAAGGCTCCCCTTGAGTTCTAAATGTTATTTTTATTAGTGTTTTGTAATTTATTTTTTCTGTACATTGCCAAGGTTAAAGGTTACTGCCTGAACGGACTAGGGTGAAAACAGATGAGGGATAGTGACAGAGGGAAAGAGCGTAGAGAGAGAAGGAGATAGACAGAGAGGGAGAGATAAACAATAAAACAACAGAAGAGAACAACCACAACAACTGGACGAGTGAACGCAGACAGGGGATCCAAAACCAGCAGCTGATCCTGCAAAAAAAAAACAAAAAAAACAACAACTATATATAAAACTATAAAAAGATATATTTCATTTTGGCTCCTTAAGCCCACCAGTATTTTTTTTGTTTCCCCCTCTTTGTTCATTTTTTTTTTTAAATTGATCAAATTAAATTGATTATCACAGCATTGAAGTTTTTAAAAGGAGATTAAAGGTTATTAAAAAGACAGAAATCAAGTGTTTTGCCTTTTTATAACCAACAAAAGCAAACTCAAACACAAGGAGAAGACTGAAAGTTTCGGTTTTGTAATTGCAATAATTATAAAGCCTTTAACCAGTGCAACAGATGATAGGTGTTAGACAGAGGGGAAAAATGCACTCCTTTGTTGGTTTTGGAAAATGAATGATTTAAAATACTGATACATCAAAGTGGTGAGAAAAAAGGAGAAGTTGTATTTTTCAGAAAGTAAGACTCTGGCATGGACAGACCAGGATAAGTTGTAAGACGAAGTATCACCAAAAGTCATTGGTGCAACCCACATACTCAGCTCTTCTGCTCATCCTACAAATACATGTTTCCTACAAATCATTAGCCGATAGCATATTCGCTGAAGTCATTTCTTAAAGATTCGGGAAAAAAAGGAAAAACACACTTTTTCTGCATTCTTTGTTTATTTCTATTGTTTTTATTTTTGCACGATGTACTCTGAATTTTCCTTTGAGGACTAATAAAGTACATTCTATTCTATTCTATTCTATATTACTCTTATCTATTTTATTATTAACTTATTTTTCAAATTTGTTTTTCTTTGACTCTGAAAATCATGCTATAATGTGCAAGTATGCTATTATGCAAACAAAATATGGCCCCCTTTTAAAAAGAAATAAACAGACCTTACAACAGAATAAGATTAATTACTGAGAAGCTTTGATACAATTAAGAAATAATCAACCAAACACAAATTTCCTGACTTTTTGTGGTAAGTTTTCATGAACAATTACTTTGCATATTCAGCCCAGTCTGCAAACATGTCCTCACTGGAGCTTTAATGTGATGATTTTGCTTTATTCTGGCTCGAAGCCTCTGTAATCCACAGCGACACTTACAGTAAGGATGGCACAGAGAAATGAGTGTTGGTGTATTAATGGTTGAACTGTGCCTTTAATGATAACTGAAGCTAATGAGAAGGATTTAAGGATTAACATCATATATTAAACTGATCCATATGCAGTGAGGATGGTTATATGAATACAGCAGCACAGGCTCCATCAATTCATTTCAGACTTCTTTGAATACATACAAATATTCCTGTCATGTGATCAGTATTTTTTATTACTGGTGATGAAGCAAACAATAAATAAAAAAAAATGATGCTCCAACATGACATGCAAAGCAAAAAAGAAACTATATTAGGAGTAAAACTGATATTTCATAGGCTTGTCACTGCAACTGTGAGGCAGTTTATTGCTTTTTGGTCAAATGCAATGACTAATCTGGAGTTGCATGTGAGAAACTTGAATGAAGTAGGATGGGATTTGTCTTGTTCTGTACATACAATCCAAGACTGTGCAGGACACGTTGAGCAAAGTGATAAATCATTCTGTTTTCACAGAGTTGTTAAAGTGCCACAGCTCTGTGTTCTGTACAGGGGCTGTAAATGGTCATATAAAGGTTTAGTATTGGCTACAGGGTACACTTCATAATCTCATGCAGTTCATCTCTTTACTGTTATGAACTTTAATTATCACGTGAAACCCCTTTTGAATCTATAAATCTAACTCAGTATAGAAAACAGCTTTAAAAATTCAGGTTTGTGTGGTCTTAAATCATAAAAGCCCTTTAATAACTAGGGTCCATTTAATATTTCCACTTGAATGTTTTTTCCCAACATATGACACCCTTGAATAGTTATAAACTGGAAAATGTGATCCACCAAAGCCTCCCCATTTATTTAAAGGATGACATTTCCACGAGCAGCACATGGAAGGGCAGCAGTGGAGAAGCTAACAGCGGGTGTAATAAGTCTGTCCCAGACATGGCTCTGAGGATGGCCTCCAGTTAACAATATTTTGTGTTAATTAAAATGTTAATTAGACTTTCCCTGTAGCCACTCTCAGAGAAGCTGTGCTCTTTTTTTTCAGGTCGCTCCATCTAACCTCTCTTGGACACCACAAATGTCATGAAACAGTGGGGAGGCAGCTTTGAAGCCGTTACACATCTGAGATTTCAGACGCAGCCTTTAAACGCTAACATAGGAATACATGACTTTCTATAATTAGAGGAGCTGCTTTTAATGGGGAGGGATTATTTTGGGAGGAGATTATTTCCATAAATTGATGCTGGGAGTTGGGTAAGTGGTTAGTTTTCCACAGACAGAACTGGTTTTTAAACCCAACGAAAAATAGAGCAGTTATCTGAAAATGGTTTGCGCTGAAGGAGAAAATCCTCTTCGGTTAAAAAACATTCCCAAAACTAAGATTTATGAATTATTTGTGTTATTTCTATTTATTTGTTTTTTTTTCTAATGCTTATGATTGTCTGGAGAGTGTCAACATTTCTTTTTTTATTTTCAGTTTGGCAGCAATAGTTTACATGTCCATGCTGGTGGTAAAAGTGAAGTGTCTTTTCTGATTTGACCATACATGGAAATTCTGAATCAAGTGAAGACACCTGATTGGTTGAAACGTATCCTTTTTTGATCCTGTGTCCACATATGGGTAAATTACATTTTTGCCTCTCAGGCCCATGATACTTCAATTTTTAAAACTTTGACTTAGAAGTCAGATTTATGGACACTGCCTACATTGTCAAGAAGTGTTTTTAATTGCATGTCATCCATATTTCAAGAGTGTAAACAAAAATAAGGGCAAACTTTCATGTAAAACCTTGCAAACAGAAAATGTCNAAATTATCATTATTATCATTATCATTTTTTTTAAAATTATTATTATAAGAATGATAATAATTATTATTATTTTTATCCATACATTTTCTTAACCGTCTATCCTGCTATTCAGGGTCGTGGGTGGCTGGAGCCTATCCCAGCTGTCATTGGGCGAGAGTCGGGGTACACCCTAGATTGGTCGCCAGTCAATCGCAGGTCTAACACAGAAACAAACAACCAGTCACGCACACACTCACACTTATGGGCACTTTAGAATAATCAATTAACATAACGTGGGCATGTTTTTGGTCTGTGGGAGGAAGCAGGAGTACCCGTAGAGAACCCACACATGCACGGGGAGAACATGCAAACTTCACACAGAAAGGCCAACCATGCCCAAATGGGGAATCGAACCGGCGACCTTCTTGCTGTGAGGCTGGAGCGCTACTTGCTGCGCCACCGTGCAGGAAACTCAACGTTTCATTGTTATATTTATAATTGAATCAATCACTCAATCTGTATTTATATGTGTTAGGGTTAATCATAAACGTTATCTCAAGACACTTTACAAGACATTAGCAGGTCAATACCTGTTTTTTTTTATTTCATTTTATTTTTCATTGGGCTTCTATAGATTTTTCATGCTTACATTATAGAAATAATTCAGTTCACATAGAAAATAAGTGTTTTAATATGGTTTATGACACTACTTTGTGGCCTTTGAGTATCTTTGAGTATTTCTGCAGGATATCACAAAGGCCAAGAAGGGGGTCCTTTTTTGGGGTTTTTACAATGTAGTTACTCTAAACTAGTCTAATAGTCTGACAAGCAGTTAAAAAAAGTATTTTAGACCTCTCTCTATATGCATTGATATATACAGGTCATACTTTACCTATAAGTGTTTCCCCATGGAGTTGCACATGGGCAGAAATATTCATGGTCAAAATGCTCCACAGAAAATACTAACGAGTTTAGGAAGGAGGTTTGTTTTGTCAATAACAGTGAGGAGCTCTAACCCTCAAATATTGATGGAACATCTGCGTGTAAGTGAATATCATTTTGGTGATGTGTCTCATAATAATGGTTATTAGACCAGGTGAAGTGTGTGATGGCATTGGGGACTGACAGTGAGTGAAGCACACGGCCTTGACCAAACAGCAGCACACCGTCTGAAGGCTGCTCGTCGTAAAGCTGCTGTGTTACTCATTTAAGGTTCTCAGGGTTAACTCAGGGCCTGACTCTGTGCTGCATGTGGTACTAGTGCTGCTAGTCAAGGTTAAAACTGGTAAAATATCTGTAATAGATAACTTCCTGGCAAGCAAACTTTGATTATCAAAGTGCACCATACATGTATGATTTAGAAAAAGGTTAGAAAATTTGGAATAATTTAAATTTAAAGCATCAATCTGATGCATTTTGAGAGAAAAATCAAGCAGAATTGAAAATACACTTTAAATCTATTGTAATCTATCTATCGAGACGCAGTTCGTGTGTTTGGTGGTGATCATCTCTGAGCAGATTCAGGTGTGTGTATTTGTGTGTGTGTGTGTGTGTGTGCAATTGGTCCTCATTCAGAGCAGCTGTGGGGAGCTTAAACATGTGCTGTGGCTCCTGCTCTTGTCACTGACTCATTGTTTCACCCTCAGAGACAGTGAGAGGTTGCTTGTGAATTATAGTGTTTCTCAGAGTGTCTTAGTGCTTCTCACTTTGCTTGCATCAAGAATCCCAAATCTCTCCTGTGCCTGTCTTGGCTTTTAAGTGGAGGTTGTGGTCTTTGAGCCTCGTTTTGGAACCCAGCTCTTTGAGTCAGACTTACCTGGCCATTTTCTGCGTTCTCCTTATCACAAGGTTCTCCTGTTTTGTTTCTGTTCAGCTGCTTTTCTTGGGGACTCAGTGTAGCCTGGTTCAGCTTTGTTTAGCCTCCTTCCTCCTCCCTGTGATCACCTGTGATCTTTAGTGGTTATCCCAGGGGGAAACTCTGAACCTCTTGTTTTTGGTCCTGGAGGTAGTCTCTAAAAACCCTGCTCTGTGGGGCAGAGTGACCTCATCTTGCAGGGTAAAGTTTGATGTAGACTGGTGAAGGGGAAGCCACCCCACACCATCACATTACAAATGAAGCTTGGTTTTGTGGAGCACTGGTTTGAAGTTGCCCTCTTAAGAATGATATAAAATGCACTAATCCACATAGGGAAATTCAGAGACAAAACAGCCATACAAAAAAGTATATAGTGCAAAAAAAAAGAAAAAATGAAAGAGGAATAATACAATGAGAGTCAACTAGAAAA
Organism: Thalassoma bifasciatum; assembly: GCA_008086565.1. NCBI lineage: Eukaryota > Metazoa > Chordata > Actinopteri > Labriformes > Labridae > Thalassoma > Thalassoma bifasciatum. The sequence continues at coordinate 17,243 of RPOG01003315.1, forward strand.
AAAATGTCCATCAGTGATGACAGCTTGTCCATAATTTTCTCTTCAGCCTTCACCTCACAGGGTCCAGGACTGAACTTGACTTCTTCATCAGCCAGTTTAGTTAGCTCCGTTAGCCATGTCTGTGAATAGCATGATGCTACTCTGCCCTCTGGTATTCCTCTTCATGCTGTGTTAGCACACCTTGCTCTTTCATCTTTTTTGAGCTATGTCTTATATTCCTCATCAACTCTTCAGACACTGCGGCACCAGCACGTCTCCATCTCCTCAGCTTGTAGGGGACATAGGGTCTAGCAGCCGTTAGCATCAACACACTACAGGTTGTTAACAGCGGAAATCTTGTGTGTGAGTAAGATAGCCACGGTTACACAAAGGATCTCTGCACACACACAGGAACAATACCAGTAAAAACACTACTGCAAATATAACCAACTGTTGTGTCCATGACCAACAAATGAGCTTAAAAAGTAACGTCAGGCTCTAATACAAAGAGAACTAAAAATAAAAAAAGAGGACACACAATAGCTGAAATAAGCCCCCACTCAAACAGCATTTGGCATAACAAATAAAAAAAAGAAAAAACAGTGTGCCACATTTGACTTAATTAGATAGGGCCTACCTTCCTTTGTTTTGTTTTTTTTGTTTGTTTTAAGTGTAGACGTTTACAGACAACTGTAGAAAGCCCTGTGCAAACAGGTGCTGACCATTAGGCAATAAATAATTAGCGCCTGTTAATTAAGCTGTTCGGCATTGACAGAAGATTTGTCAGTTTTTTCATGGAAACAACCTAACTGTGCTCTGCTGCTCCTCTCACAAACACATGTTCCTTAAAAATGAGGCTCCATTTCAAACAGAAAATAAACACTTCTCAGCTCTGTAAGAATGACCAGAAGCATTGTCACAGTGTAGAAGTAATCCATCAGACACTAATTGCTTTTCCTTTTATACTAAGTTTGTTCTTCAAATACCTTCAATGTCACTCTGTTTATATCTGAACCTGAGATGACACACCCACACGTGTACACTGTAATTAAACTCTTGGTACTCATTCACTCTCCCCTTCCCTCTGTGACAGCAGACTTCTCCTCCCATTGTCTGGATCATGTTCAAAGCCAACTGGCTCTGTTTTAGTTATTAACATGCTTTATTTATGCGGCTCACCGCCGTGACCCCTGTGGCGTCATCTTGTTGGGCTGGCTTTAATTGACCTCTCTGCTCTTTCTCAGCAGGAGCTCGTTAGAGCAACGAGCCACACCTGAGGGCCCACACTGTGCGTGGGTTCAGCAGGTCCTTTTTCTCACTCTGCCCTCTCACTGTCTGGCTGACACTCATGACGGCTGCTGCTCTCAGCCTCCTGTCTTCCTTCGCCGTTGTTCGGTTTTATATGAGCCATTGATTTGCCTTTTTCACACCCTACAACATGCACATACACCGTCCTTCTGCTCATACTCATTTCACACCACGCTCTCTACAGGTTTACACATTTCACACCACTGTTTCTTCAGACTTCCACCCTTAGACCCAGTAAATAAATTCTGTTTTTTGCTGTTATGGTTGATGCTGACGTCCTTTCACGCAGGTGGTACATGATCAAATTGGACCTGCATATCAACCATTGCAGTTTCTCCCAGCAGTTCCATTCCTTTTCCAGTCCCAATACTCAAAAGCATTGTTTCTCAACCTTGGGGTCATGACCTCACGAGGGGTCCCTTTAAATTTCCGAACTGCAAAAACTCAAATCTGCGCAAGTCATTGTCTAATCTTTAGTGAAAATGTCTATTTCAAGTTATGTAAAGACAAAACTGAAGTCTGAACTGCTTGTAACAAGTTGAAAAAAATGCCAAGGAGATAAGAATTTATTTTTTATTATTGTTATTTTTTTGTATAAAGACATTTCTCTAATTTCAAAAAACTTTCCAGTGAATTTTTCCTAAATCTCATAGGCAGTTTTTTTTAACTTGTCACAAGCAATTCAGACCTCTTTTTTGTCCTCAAATAACTTGAAATAAGACATTTTTATGATTTAATCTGGTGAATGTGGCTCAAATCAAGAAAAACAGGACAATTTTTACGTCAAATAAGACAATGACTCGCTTAGATTTTAGTTTTGCAATGTCGTGACAAAATAAATAAAAATCAGTAATCAATATTCTTTTTCGAATTAAAACAACACACTGGGAAACTAATTTATGAACTAATTGATGTTTTGGTGTTCAGTTAACATTTTATAAAGATTTTGGTTTATCAGCATTATTTTAGTACTTCATTATCCAGGAATTATTTGATAATAAGTATTTTATTTGATAAGTATTTTAGTATAATGTATTTCAGTGTCCAAGCAATTTGTTTTCTATTTTTATTTCCTCAATTTGGTATTTTAGCATTGTAAGTGATTGACTATATTTACAGTGCAAACTGAACTTTGCTGTTAGTTTCTTATTTGTCTATTTTTGTTTTCATTGTTTACTGCTCTATGTGACTTCAACTGTCTCCTGGGGATGAATATATATATATATATATATATATATATATATATATATTTTTTTTTTTTTTTTAAGTTCACTTAGTTTAGTCCTAACCCCGATCGAGGGAGAAAAAAAAAAAGTCACTTTGTGCACCAATACTGGCCACTTTGCAACACAGTATAAATATGATAGAAAAACTTATTCTAGAAAAATAAAAAAAAACAGAAATTTGTGATGTCACAGCCCAAAAAGGTTGAGAACCACTGCACTATAGGAAGCAAACAAATACATGTTGGAAAGACTAACCGTGCCTCTACATGTGAAAATGAACAGTTTGTTGAATTTCAGCTGAACATTAAATGGCTGGAAAATCAGAAAAACAAGCAAACGCTCAAATCACACTGGAATCATCCTTAATTATGTTCCTACAATATCAACCTTCTGTTTCGCTAAATTAGCATCCTGCCTGATGTCCCTGGAAATATCAACATGCTCTATCAACAGTCAATCATTGTTAGACACACACCTACTCACACAGATCCTCCAGCTCTATGCAGATCCTCATTCATTTCCTGCGTGTAATGAAACGGTTTCTTTTATCACTGGAGTCGTTCCATTACAGTCATGCACCGCTAATATGTGTCACAGATGATGTTATGTGCAGTATTTCAAATCTGGACTAACTTTGGAGTTAACTGTGAGGCTAAATGGCTTCATAATACCCGCTATAACTCAGCCTCTGTGCAGCGACAGAAACATATTACTGTCCTTTTCAGCCAGAGCCATTCAGCCCGTCCTCCATCCTGCCATATGACATCTATTACAATACTCATCAATGAGATCCTCAAAATGGCAATGAAAGGTTCTCCCAATGTCAGCTCTTCTATCTCTGAAATGAAGTCAATGATTAAAGGGAATAAAGACGGAGAGCAAAAGGCCGTACTCGAGGTGACAGACTGGCTGCCGAAAAAGTGAGAGGGAGTTCTTCAAGTAGCCATTTGCTGGCAAACCACAAAATGAAGGCCCCGGTTACGTCTCAGCAGTGTGTTTGTGCAGAGGCAGCTGAAAGCACGAGAAAAAAAAATGACCCTGGGCTTCACTGCTGTGATTATACACAAACCCCTCTAACAAATATGAAATCTTGAATTGCTCTCATGCATCACAGGATTGATCTGCGAGGCTGCTCCTCATCTGTGCTCATTTTGTTAGAACGACGCAGCACAAATACCCACTTCTTATCCAAATATCCACAATTTTTTTGTCCCGACATCCTGACGAATTTGAGTCGGTTTACAAATTTAGAGGGAATTTTTCAAGCCGGGAAAACGAGTCAAACAAATGAGGTCGTAAATGTTTTCTAAAGAGAGCTTTATCCGTGTAAAAACCTCACCACTCGCTTGAAGGTCGAGCACACACTGTACGGTTTTGCAATGATGAGGTGGAAAGTGAACTCGCACTGTTCGAGGGAAATGTCTACATCGCACAAAATCATGAATTATGTGCCCACGCTCTGCAGTGGAACTGTCAAGGACAACCTGAGAACTCCCTGTTTGTTTTATATTGGGACAAAGCTGTAACTATTGTCAATGCAGTTTTCTTCGAGAACTCTCACACAGAGAAGTTCATGTCAGAGAATGGGACTTTGATCATAATTATAAAAGTAAAACCTCCAAACTTAACACTTTAACACCTGAGCCTCAAAATGTCTTCCTGGACGTTTTTGCTTATTTTGATAATGAAAAGGTCAGAAAAAGGTCCTTTGACTCTTTTTTTTTTTTCTGGAATACTTGGAAATTTTGGAAAAATAGGAAAACAATCTCAAATTCAAGCAACTTCATGTTCAATAAATTCATATAGTATAAGCTCATATAGTACAAGGTTGCCCCAACGCAAAGGGTGCAACAGGACAGCTTGAAGCGGCTTAAGTGTCCAGAGGGTAATGGTTTTTCACTTTGTCCTTCAAGTTTTTTTTCATGCAAAATGAATGTTTTGCAAATTCAATCACCAGTAAAAATGAAAATGAGTATCATTAGTTATAGCACTTTTTTTTTTCCAAGATAAAAAATTTTAAAAATGAAGTTTTTCCTTGTGTCATTCAATATTTCCCTCGGTTGAAATAACATTGCACAATATTTTGTGGCAAACTTAAAGAAATCAAAACCATTCAATGCCCTGGCTATTTATGAGTAATTAATTCATTTTAAATTCACATGTTTGGTGAGTTTTTCCTGGTTTTTGTGGTATTTGTATGACATTTTATACGGTAACCACTGAGTGACATATCAGCCATTGGGTAGAGGTCAAACTAAAAAGTTTGTTTTAAAGAAGAAAAAAGAAGGATCATGGTTATTGCTCACCTGTTGCAACAAGAAATGCTTAAAAAATGTTTTTATTCCTTTTCTCTTGAGGGGCAGGTAAAGGGTTAAGTTAGAGTTAAATCTGTTTTTTTTTTCTTTTTTCTCTGCAGAACCACTGCTGCTCTTTCAGGAGGCACAGATGTTTACTTGAAATATAAGTAACACAAATGCTCAACAAAAATATACATTTATGATATTTTAAAAAAAAAGGTATGCATCGTAAATCTCTGGAAAATTAAGACTCGTAGATTTTCCTCAAGTCATCATCCTTATATGTATTAAAGGCTTTTCATTGGAATGACACCTCATTCTGCTTCTTGAGGTACTGAAAAGGTGAAGCTTAATTAATGAGGAAAAGTACTCAAATTGTACAAAATACTGTCAAGGAATAAAACACAAATATTCACTCTACTAAAGCACAAACCTATAAAGTGAAATATCTGAGAAACTGAACATTTCCTGTGTTCTTTTTATCTATTTTTTTCTTGAGATGTGTGTATGTTTAATGGAGGTAGACAGAATTTGATTTATTAAGGCAGCAGGTGTCATGATGAATGGTGCCATACATCTTGTTTATTTGGAGGGAAGAAGTGTGCTCTTTGTACCTACACACATCATTTTATTAAGGCTACTCAGGGTTATCTTTATATCTGTGCAGTCAGAGTTTCTTTGGTGTCTTGGCTCCTGTAAATCCCGTCTGGGCTTTGAAATTTTTAACACTCACAAATTTATTTGACTTTCACCCAATGGAATATGTTATCAGGCTGTATTAAAATATCTCCAGAAGTGTTGTGATCCTCCCTTTGATGCATTTGAAGCAGGGAGAGGGAGGCATACCACACTAACACTCTCTTAAATGACTTGCAAGCTGTTACTCCAGCCTGGAGTGACTGTAAGATAAATTAACCTAAGCACTTTAATATACGTTCTGGGACAGAATGCATTAAACCTGCACATGGTGCAAACGCCCCAGTAATTCTGTTTTTCTGTGTCTGGCACCTTATTTAGTGGTTTGGATGTAAGAAATCCTGCAGATGTAGAAACCTGCACATGTTGATCATAGAGACTGTGTTTGAAGGAAACTGATGATTTGTTTTAGAAGAAAGTCAAACACATGAGAGGTTATTTAAAAGCACATTACATGGTTTTCTGGTGTCTAGAACAAGTTTCCCATCATCAACCACTTCTGTCGCACAAGAGGAAATAACTCTTCTTTCATTTTTAACAGGCTTTATGACTCTATTTCCTTTATAATTTCTTTGCAAATAATTCTTTTTTATTATACCAAAGCACTATGTGGATGAGTCACAGGTTTTTATTTCTGCTGCAAAGGCACCTGGGGATGTGTGAACACAACTAACTAAAATCACATGTACTTAAAAAAAAAATTGTTCCCAAGTCAAAGTTTTTCATTAACCCTTGATTAAAAATTTCAGTTTTTCCAACTCAATATTTGCATAACTCAAAAGTAAAATACTGCTCCTTTCTAACATAATGTGGTTTCATAAAAAAAAAACATTTTTTGTTATTACCTTTGCATAAAATTTTAGTTTGTTTAATAGAACTAAAATTAGAATTTTAAGTTGGCTGAAAAAATGAAGAAAACCCTCAAAATCTGATGTTTTTATTTTAAAAAAAATTCTAGAAATTTCATTTAACCACAGCTGTAGCATTATTCATTATATGATGAAAATTAACAACAATCAATAACAAGCATGGTCAGTGCTTAATGTTTACGAAGAGCCATGACTTTTCTGTATTTGGAATAAAAATAGAGTGAAATTCTTTCTTTCTTTTTTATGATTTATTGCACCTTTGAGCAATTTATTTATTACACTGGACATAAGTCTATATTCTTAACTTAACTTTGGTATAAAAGGGTTGTTTTCATGAAAAACACGAGATTAATGCAAAAATTGATACTAAAGCATTTAACCTTAGAACACTATCACTGAAATACACTGTAAAAAACAGAAATCTAAGCAAGTCATTATGTCCTATTTGTAGTAAAAATTGTCTTAGTGTTCTTGATTTGAGCCACATTCACCAGATCAGGTCATAAAAATGTCTTATATAAAGTTTTTAAAAGACAAGAATGAGGTCTGAATTGCTTGTAACAAGTCAAAGAAAAATCTGCCAATGGGATAAGATAAATTTGTGGTTAAGTTTCTCGAAATTAGAAAGATGTCTTGATACAAGAGACTTTTTTCCTATCCCATTGGCAGATTTTTTTATTTGTTACAAGCAATCTAAACCTCATTTTTGTCTTTAAAAAACTTGAAATAAGACATTTTCATGACCTGGTCTGGTGAACGTGGCTCAAATCAAGAAAAATAAGATAAATGTTACTGAAAATAAGACGTAATGACTTGCTTAGATTTCAGTTTTTGCAGTGTAGTAACAGCGTCGCTTATGTTGAGTTTGTGTTACCCAGTAGAAAATACCCGATAGAAAATTCTTAACATACTCTTTATTTCCGTTTCCCTACAGAAAGTCTTATAGAATTTAAAAAGGTATCATAAGTAGTCCCAAAACTAAAGCTGTAAATAGGTGAAAAATCAGGTAGTCATTAATTAAAAAGTGCTAGAATATGCTTAAAGAAACAAAGAAAAGAAGACTGACCCGGCAACTTTTTCTTCAGTTTACCCAATTCTTGAACATGAGAGCTTTGTGAAGGTTACCAGATTTTTTTTTATTTTTATTTTTTAATGGTAGAAATGATAAAAACATGTTTCCCCTTAATCACTAAGGTCAGCTGGGAAATCACCCGAACAATTTGCCTCTTAAGAGATACAGGGACATGTGTTAGTGTTTCAGGGTTTAACATATACAGATGCGCTCCTGCATACTTGGCATAGATCTGAAAGGGTTATAAAAAAAAGCATTCCTGGATTTGGCTCCAAGTTTGGGACACCTCCACAGACATGTCCAGCTGTTTTCTTTGAGTGATGTAAATGTGATGTGATTTTACACGTCTGTGGAACAACTTATTTTTCCCAATTTCAAGACTTAGTGTAGGGGGGGGATCTGTGCCAGGCAAAGATGTTTTCTTAAGTCTGATGAGAAAGATATGTGGGCCACAAACATCCCCGGTGCCCAACAGCATAAATTTTGAATAGTGCTTTTGACATGTTTTGCCCTTACAAGGGTTGTGCCATCTGGATTTGGGAGGCTGAAGTGGTTCATGTTGTTCTTCAACTGGAGTTATGTTTATTTGTTTCACCCTAACTCATGAATTTATGCAATATCTACCATCTCTGGTAACACTGTATATTCATACAGAAGAGGAGTTGCATAATGTTTTTCCTGTCGTTTTCTTTTTCGTTCTCAGAAATCTGTCTGAACGTCCTCAGTGTACTTACCAACAATGGATTGTGGAATGTAAATGCAGCTCTGTGTAGCACGATACCCAATCATAAATTCTCTATAGATGAAATTGAAGATAGACTTGAGTTGGATTTATCATTTTTTAACCACTTTTTGATGACCCTTTAATTATCTCTGAACTAATTACAGGTTAACCACTACTACCTCTGGCTGGCCACATGATTAAAGGAAAGTCAGGTTACAACATTATTTGACTTCAAACAACTTAAGCAGAAACCTTTGAAACAGTTATGACAAAGCTAGGGGCTTCTGAATGGTTTTATTTGAAAAAGGTGTTAATTGAAAATACAGCCCGAAGACTCGAGTCGAACCACACACCTGGATAAACAAACAGCAGCATTAACTCTGGTCCAATTATCCCAGTTTCCTCATCTTATCTTCTTCCCCTCCTTAAGTATCTGATAAAAATTATTGGATCCCTGCTAAATGTAGGCCTGAATTAACACACCAAACATAAACCCATTTCCACACTCTTCTCATGTTCCTTCAGAAAAAAAAAAACAGCTTCTTTTCATTCTTTTATCTCTTGTTTTCCTTCACGATGCATCTTGGCTCACACTCAGGCGCAGAGGGAAAAGCTGTGATGAATTACTTTTAGCCTGAGGCTGAAGTTTAAAGAAATAAATAAATAAAGCTATTTTTGTTTCCACTGTTTATCATAATAGAAGCTCACCTGTACAACAAACTAATTAGCCTGCATACTACGTCTGTGAGATTATGTGTGTTCATTTCACAGTCATGTCTGAGTCCTCGAAAAGGAACATGTTTCATTTTCCTGTCACTTTTACTCATTTGATTTCTGTCATTTTACACAATTGGGTTGGTCTGAGGTTTGAAAGCTGTACTTTGAGCTATAATCATCACTTTCTTATGAAAACAGGCCATTGTACAGTAACACACTATAATCTAGGACTTGAAAATACAGCTAGATATTCTTAAGACTCGAAACACAAGACAGCTGGACTTACTGGAATTTGAGGAGACATTTCTCTCCTTTCATCGACTGAAGAAGTCTCTCGGTTAACCATGACATGGAAATTATTTCACTTCAACATTGTAAATATGTTCACCAACAACATTCCACTCTGTGGACAAAAGCCAATAGAACTGAGGCCTGTACTACGAAGCTGCATTTCTGTATGCGCAGATGCAACGCTAAACGATCACACTGAAACAAACCCTCAAAGCTGCGCTGCTGTGATTGGCTGAATTGGAGGGAGACATCCGATTGGCTACAGACATTGGTCTGTGCATTTGTGAATCGGAGCGCGTCTGGCGAGTGTCAAAAATCCACACACAAATGCAGCGGGGTTCACAGCGAAATATATCTGTCAGTGCATTTGCGTGTCGCTCTCTGTGCATTTGTGAATCTGTCTGTGCATTTGTGAATCTGTTTTTTTGCATTTGTGGATTTGTCTGTGCATTTGTGGAATTGTCTGTGCATTTGTGGATCCTTCTCTGTGCATTTTTGAATTTTGACATTGTTCTAACTCCATAGTAATAAAGTGAAATTAATGATCAGAGTATACTGTCCAGTGATTAAACATTATAATCTTCCAAAATTTCGCATTAACACAGTCGTGATTTTCTGCAGCATTCCTTCCTGATTTTTGCTGCAGTAACAGTTCCTCTTTTTCTAGATGATGTGTGTGAAGAATACTTTATTTGGTAATTATTTTTGAAGAATAATTATCTGCTCCTCCATAGTAAAGCAGGCTGCCCTGCCGGGTTTCTCCTGTTTCTCTGTGTTTGTGATTGGTCAGACGCTATAAACTCCACCTCTTTACTGTGAGCGCGCACTGATCCAGACTGAAAATCCTGGATTCACTCAGCGAGTTGGTATCCAGCTTCGTAGTACAGATGATCCAGACTGTGAATGTCTCGCTAAATCAATCCAGGGTACGGAAAGAGATCGAGGATAAGTTAATCCAGCTTCGTAGTACAGGCCTCTGGACACAAGCTGATGATGTTTATGTTGGCTTTATATCTCAAGCTTAAAAGGACACACCAGCTCCTAAAGCTGCTTTTCCTCTTAATAGTCTGGCTCAGTTTGATTCAGCATGGTGCACAGTTATTTGCATTTCCATAATAATGGGATGGCTCATACTACATGGATGCTGACCTGATGTTATTTCATGAGTAAAACTATTCAAATACATCAGATTATTATCTACTATGTGTGCATAGTACACTTTGATTTCTCAGCTGACTGACTCAAAACAGTAAAAAAAAAGTTAAGTGAAGGATGCTGAACAGTTCCCTTCCTCTGTGGTTTGGAAAAGATCAAACAATATATGACTGTGGTGATTAATGATTAGTAGAAGCAAAATCTGTGAGCAGTTTTGAAAATAATTGTCAGAAAATGACTGAAGCAGCAGTGTTTGATTAAGTATAACACCAGCCTCTAAAAGTTGGTACATTTCCCTAATAAGTACATAACAAACAGTGTACTTTGTATGAGTGTACCCATGAAAGGATCTCATTTATGACACAGCATTTGTCTTGTGTGAAAACAGGTGCCTTTTGATGCAATAAAGCAGATAATGTTTGATATAATATGTGAAAGTGCTAAAGCCATGGTTAATCAAATGTTCACTTGAGACAGTCTACAGAAAGACCAGAAACCACATACACACAAAGCCAAAATATAAAATTAAAATAAAAAATCCAGACTTTTATGGCATTAAAGACTGCTTAAAGCCTTTAAAATTTTAAAAAATAAAATAAAAAATGAAAAAAAAAGGAAGAAAGCTTGACTCTGAATCACATATTTCACAATCAGCACACATTGTTTTGATGGTGATTTTGTTTTCTTAGCATTTTGGAAGATATCAGGATCACAAGTTTGTCCAACCAGATGTGCATTTCACATGGCTTACAAGTCTGGTGTTCGCTGGCTCTTAATAAAAAGGTTCAGAGGCTCTTGAGTCAATCAGTCACTCAATCAATCAACTTTGTTTATCATGGCAACTCAACTCAACTCAACTTTATTTATAGAGCACTTTAAAAACAACCATAGCTGAAAACAAAGTGCTGTAAACATATGGACAGAAACATTGAAACAAAGATAAAAATCAGATATAACACTCATGTTATTGTTTCATTGTTTAGTTGTTCCTAAAAACAAATTTAAGAACAATGAAAACAATAAGTAAACCAATAACCAAAAACAAACCATAAAACACTAAAACAGAGTCGAGTCTCATGTTGGGTTAAAAGTCAAGGAATAAAAGTGGGTTTTAAGACGAGTTTTAAAAACAGACAGTGAGGTAGATAGTCTGAAGTGGATTGGCAGGTCATTCCACAATTTAGGGGCAGCGACAGAGAAAGCTCTAGCAAGCGTTATCTTAAGACACTTTCCAAAAACATTCATAGGTCTAGACCTGTTTATGTTAATAACATATTATTTTGTTAACAGAGACCAAACATCAAGGCAAGATAAGCAGTCTGATCTCACCTGAACCCACCATGAGTCAGCATTTCCAGTACGGCCCCCAACAATGATCAGCCTCGTTTTTATTTATCATGAATAGATGAGTAGCAAAGCAGAGACTACATCCATATTATTTACAGTCTGTGGTCCAGACTAGGGCTGAACAATATGGACAAAATTTCATATCTCAATATTCATGCCAGATATCTGGATATCCAGATAATACAATATGACTCTGGGTTTAGTGAAAACTAACCACTTTTCAGAAAAAATAAAAGCATCATAATGTAACAGGATGTGGACAGTATGGTTGATGGATTAGAGCTCACTGTCAGTCATCAACATTAACAGAAAGTCACCACAAATCATGTGACTAAGCCTTACATGCAGGGGGAGCTGGTAAAATCTAAGTTATTGATAGCTTTGATATTAATATCTAGAATTTTCATATCTCGATATTGATACGGTAACAATATATCTTTTAGCCCTTGTCTAGACTTATGTTGTTTGGTTTTCATATTGAAAAAAGTAATATTTGTCAGTTTCCTACACTTCAACCTCTGTTCTTTAGGTCAGGGGTTCCCAAACTTTTCAGCCTGTGACTCCCACCATAGCAGCGTTAGAGACTGGCAACCCCCTGCTGTGGTACAACACTAATGGGCCAATCCAAAAACAGACAAAACAAACAAAAGACCCCTGAGGGTACTTAATTTAACTAATCAGTATAAAATTTACAAACTAATGTGAACTTTGCTGTTTTCACTGCATCAAACTTCAAAACAGAAATGTGGAAAACAGATTTTAAAAAATTATGCTTGCATAATTTTATATTATCTTTAACCCCTGTTTTTTCTTTTATTCTTACAATTCAATAAAATCAAAAACTATGAACAATTCCACAATAAAATGTGGAATCGTTCATAGTTTTTTTATTTTGGGACACATTCCACGACCCCCTATCAATGTCTCGTGACCCCCCAAAGGGTCCCGACCCCCACTTTGGGAACCACTGCTTTAGGTTGTTAAGGGGAAACAAAACATGTGCCCAGGGACAAAATTTGCATGAAAAATGAGAATACTGTTAACTGTAGTAAAGCACATAAACTAAACCCAGACTACTTGGTGGAAATGAAAAAAAAAAAAAAAACATGGTCCAACTGCTACATGAATTGGAGGTTTTTTTAAGGGCACTGTCAAATCCTTGCAAAAATATTAACTGAATTCTCACACAACTTTTATTGAATTAAGCAAAGCGACATTTCGATGCAGATGTGTATCTCTGGCTTGTTCCACTGCTGAATGTGGTCAGTTCTCCATCAGGAAGCTGAGCCAAGCAAACACTTCTGTTGGTCGTCATGTGTTATGAACAAATCCACTTCCTCAGACAATTTCCAAAGACTACAGGTATGTCACACTGTCAGTGGTTTCAGTCTTTTCAACTGAAGGAGCTCTCCACAAGGTTTATTCATTCATTCATTAAAAGTACACCCCAGTCTCTGTGAATACAATCATGTTTAATCTATACCACTGCTCATGATGCAAATGAACCAATCATACACACTTTGCATTCAGCATGATTTCACCATTACATGCTTCTTTGAGCAGGTTAAGCTATTCAATGAAGGTTGATGGATGTATCTGTTCAATCAGTAGTGACCGCTGTCGTGAATACAGACCTCACATTGAGCGGGTACAACGACTACTAAAATGTCATTAAGGTGCCAGAGATAAGCAGTACTCTACATAAATTATAGTATCTGCTCCAAAATAATGCAAAGAGGCTTTAATAGGATGTTGCTTCTATCTTGTCACATGTAATTTCAGTCCAGGTGTGATGAACTCTTACTGTAAACATGCGTCTATGGATTTCTTTGTCATTATAGTTCAGGTTGATTGTCAGTGAGATCAGCACTTTAAGCAGTCTTGTCACTCTGGAAGACGATATCTAATTAGTGTTAGTGATGGCTGGACATTAAAGGGATAATCTATAGTTTAATTTTTATAATTTAATCCCCGGTTTGGGTCAGTCCTTCACAGGTTATCAAGGGTCACATAAACATGAGTCCATGTCTGTTGGGATCAAAGTCTACCAGTCTGACGATTAATTTTAGCAGTTGAGTTTTTTTGTTTTTTTTCATTATACAGAAGATACTGATGAGCATTAGTGGAATAATCTACACAGTTGACAAATTGTACAACACAATCTCACTGATTTGACAGGTTTTGTATTTCTTTTTTTTCTTTTTTGTTCTTGTTTTTGATTTACAGTTTTTTGAACCAATGATCCACCTTTTTATTCTAAGGGGGTGGGCTTCAACACCTCTGTTGCAGATGGCCACCAAGCGGAGCTCTAAATTTTCTGACTTTGCTTGAGCTAACTCATGTACCGTTCCTTATTTGTAACCAAACATGTCGCATTTTGGTAACAGAAGTGCTGCAGGGTACAATGGTTGGTTTAGAAGTGTGAGGAGGTCAACCCCTAAATGAAAGAATCATTACTTTCATGGATGGTAACTGTTTTCCAGATTCATGAGACTTCAGTGAGTGGATGAGGGACGTCACCAAGTGGGTAGATATTTAGTGGACAGAGGTTTTTAGTGGAGAAATCCAGTGTGTATCTCAGAAGAATAAATCACAAAAGTCACTCTTGCATACGACTACATTATTCACGGACACTAAACAGACTGAAATCTCAAACATCATGTTGATTACATGATAATCATATAAACCAGAAACTCTCACAAATAAAAGAAGCACGTAGACCACTGAGTCTGGGTCATAATAAAGGAGCCAGAAAACTACATCCAGAAAGAAAACTGGACCAAATCTATCAGAATATGAATGATTCTGTATCTTAGTTTTACTAATTAGACTGCTTTATATTTTGATAATATACCTCAGTTTTATTTTGATCTGAAAAATTGCCTTTATTAATTATGTTGAAGTTTTCTGATAACTTAATCTCAATATTTTGCCATAACACCAGCACAGAACTAACTTTTTTGTAAAATACACAAAGTAATCAATGTGCCACAGATGGGGTCTGGTAGTCTGCAGATGTCCTTTGACTTCCAGAGCTTCTAACCAGCCCACTGAATGTTATGATTTTTAAGAAAAAAACTGCAGATGGTGTTTTTTGTACTAGTGTTGTACTAGAAATCTATCTTAATGGTTGGAATCTGATTGCAAATGGGAAAAAAAAAAAAAAAAAAGACGTTGAATTTGGATTTGAGAGTTTATGTCAACAAATCTTGTGTTTGTTGTTTTTTTGGGGGGAGGTGTTACAGTTGGGGCCTGGTAGTCTGCAGGTTTCTTTGACTCACAGAGCTCCCAACGAGTATATCATTCAGAGCACCTGTCCTCATTACACCTGTGCTCATTACACCTGTCCTCATTACACCTGTGCTCATCACACCTGTCCTCATCACACCTGTGTTCATCGCACCTGTGCTCATCACACCTGTGTTCATCGCACCTGTGTTCATCACACCTGTGTTCATCGCACCTGTGTTCATCACACCTGTGTTCATCACACCTGTGTTCATCACACCTGTCCTCATCACACCTGTCCTCATCGCACCTGTGCTCATCAGCCAGGCTACTCTTTAAAAGGGGTTTCTTCCCCTCACTCAGTCTGTGACACACTGACACCCAACACCTTCAGTTGGTTGTTTAGTGTATGTGTGAGTGATTTTATGAGAGTTTTTGTGAGTGTGTGGGGGAAAGAAGAAGTGTCTAAAACCTCAGTGGAGAGCTTTTGTATTTTTCCTTTGTAGTTTATTTAGAGGCCTATCATTTTAGTTCGTCTGCCTTTGTGTTAGAATCAGTGGATGTATGTGGAGATTGAAACCTTCACTCCATCTTTCAGGCCCCAGAGGCCATTTTCTGTTCGTTGTTTGTAAAGGTGGGTTTTTCCTTGTGTTTGATCACTGTCATTCACATCAAGACTTGCAGTAACATAACAACTGTATTTGGTCAACTGAGGTTGGATGAAGAAAACGCATTTAATAACTCAGCAGCAGCAGACATCACTGGTGTTTCAGCGTATAGTGTGACCCTGTTAACTGGTGACTCTCAGATGGCTGTCAGTAGACGTTACCATTTAGGATGGTCACATTAACCTCCAAAACACCTTTAGCTCTGTAATGGACAGAACTGGATAGAAGTTGACTCCATGGTATCATGTTGTTTCTGACAACTCACCACTGACCAATATATATATATTTTTTTAAATGCTGCTTACAGTTTTAATTCAGTGTTTAAAGAACGCCAGCTCTTCTGAATAAATGGAGCTAAACACCATTGCTGATGCCAAAATGCATGCTCATCTTCATGACGACGTTGACCCTGACTGGGTCTATACTGTTACTGGGATCGACTTAACTTATGTTGGTGCTGTTCAATTTAAACTTACCACAAATACCTGCATTGCTCTTTGTCCAAAGTTCTTATAATATTAGTTAAAATGTAAGAAATAAAATGAATTCTGGGGCATATCTGAGTTATTTCCATCCTGAATGCTTAAATATCTCAAACAAAATTTGGATGAGTATCTCTTTGATTCAAAAGACATAAAAGAAAATATATTTCAATCCCAAATTTGGATCCAAACACTAGCCAACAATCCTCTTTAAGCAATGGGCAACACTTTTTACAAATCTCTAAGTCATGTAGTCATGTAAGTGCAATTTAGACAGTTTCCCTCCACAGCTCTACAGTGTGAAGATAACAGATCTGTCTGCTACTTTCACATTCATGACACTGATTTGTTTTCAGAACCTGAGATGCCCCACAACAAGCTTGAATTGATTTGACAGCAGGGTGTCACTCTCCCGTCCTCCTGTGTGTGCAGTTGGCTTCCTTCGCTCGTCCCCCTATGGCATCCTGCGAGGATTTGAAGGAGCAAAGGGGATTTTGCTGGAGGGGTCTTCCATTTTGCATGGCAGTTAGATTTGGGACTGCATCACAGCATTCCTTCTGCGTGCTGAATACAAAGACACAACACATTGCTGTAAACCCAAACGCACAAACATGTACACACATCTGTGAGCGGCTGGGATTGATAATGAATTGGAGCTAATTTGTTTGTTTACATGTGAGGGAAGTGCTTTGGAGAACAGGACATGCCTGTCCACAGTTCTACAGTTTAATGAGACAGGCGTCAACACGCTTGCAACACTTAATTCTCTCGAGCTCTTTTTAATCAACACACCCACATACTCACCTATAATGACTCAGAACATTTCCATAAGTGCCTTATCATGCATCACCTGTCTTCTTATGTTCTGCTAAACCCAGAGCTTTGTATTAACGCAATTTAAGCCGATATAGTCCTTGTTGTTATGTTCAATTATTGACAGCCATCCTAAGCCCACCACTCTGAGTCATTATGATTTTCTTTGGATGCCTTTCAGCTTCATAAATCCCCCCCAGCAGTGAGAGATGCTTAGCATTGATGGGTGTGCACCAACACATTTTCATTCCTTTGGGCGTTTTGTGGAACAAAACAATCAAGCAGGGTTAGAAAGTCACACGGTACATTACAGTGACGGATTCCTGAAAGCCCAATAAAGACCCTTACATCAATGCCAGTTTCAATTGATTACTTTTAATGAGCACAAATAAATAATGCAGGACTGCTCACACACACACACACACACACTCTAAACTCACTAGCACACACTCACATTGGCAAGCAACTGAAACTTGAGTAAAGTTTAATGCCCTTCATTTGCTTTGCCTTTGTTGAAATGTCTTTGGGCAGAATTGCTTGTTAGCACTTTGCCAGCCACCAGATCCCAACAGCACCAATAAGACGGCGTCAGAGGACCCTTCATCCTGTTAAGTCAGATCGACCAGTCAGCGTTTGTGAAAGCGTACAGGAGAAGCGCTCATTCTGGGATTTCCAAATCAGCCAGGATATTACCACGTTTCCATGTGGTGCAGACCAACTTTCCTCCTGCTTCTCCTTCAATGAGACTTCTTCATAAATAAATCTCAGTAAATTGGAAGTTTAATTGGCTGATGAGATTCAAACCCAATATTTCCATATTCCCGGAATGAAGACTTCAACCACTTCTTCTTGTTTAGAGGTTTGATTAGCATCTAAAATGTAAACAGCAGATAATTCATGAAGCAGCGTTAGCTCAGCCACTGTGGAAATGCTTGCATTAGCTGATTTTATATAATACAGTCATTATTCATGCTGTGTAATCACTGGCTCATTCATGTTTGGTTGCACGCTGATTAATGAGTTGTTCAATTATGCTCTTGTAGATGTTCAATAAAAATGTCTCAATCTTATGCAAAACTTTCCAGACATCTATATGCTGTAACATTTGTGTGAGATGTTCTTCACCAAAAATAGCCAGTTCACTCGTACAGCTTCCAATTATCCATAATCTATACTGCTAGTGTTATTCAGGGTCCAGAGGGTGTCATTGGTAGACTTAGACATACAACCACATATACTTCCATTCACACCTAAAGGCAGTTCAGAGCCATTAATTAACCTAACAAGCATGGATTTAGACTCAGAGACTCAGAGGGAGACAGGGTGCAGAGAAACAGCCCACTCAAACAGACCTCATGCAGGGTTTGATCCAGAACATTTGTTCCCCTGTTATATGATGCCCCAACAGGAATCTTCTTCTTGTGAGGCAATCGTGGAACCAGGGGGTGTGAGTCGAGCTGATGGTTGAGTCTGGATACTGCAGACCCTCACACCTGACTCCACAATAGACCTGAATCGATGTTTTAGAAAAGAATAACAGATGATCCTTTTTGAACCAGTGAGACATTGGAGGTGAAAACAAACCATAGTCATTAGCAGTCTAGAGTGGTACTGTATGGGCAAGAACAGGAGTGGTTGTGATAAGGCTGCTGTTCAGAAGGTTGGTGGTTTGATACCAGCAGTCTTGTATAACCTTGGGGTCGGGACCCTATGTGGGGTCACAAGATGATTTCTGGGGGTCATCAAATCATATGGGAAAAATTTAACGATTACATTACAAAACTTCAGGAAGGGTTGTTTAAGCTGTTTTCTGCTTCATTTTTTTCCACAAAATTTGTTGTATCAGCTAAGTTTCTTTAATCTGAACTGTAGCTTTTTTCTGAGCTCAATGAGCAATTTTTGATGAACTTGTTCAGATTTTGCACTGCAAAAACTGAAATTTGAGCAAGTATTTGTGTCTTATTTTTAGAAAAAAATTGCCTTTTTAGTTCTTAATGAGCCACATTCGACAAGCCAGGCCAGAAAAAAAGTGTCTTATTTCAAGTTCTTAAGAGACAAAATCGAGGTCTGAATTGCTTGTACTGATGTTTAAACTGGAGTAAGAAAAATGTGTCTTGTATTAAGACATTATTTGCATTTCAAGGAAATTTACAAGCAAATTTTCTCACTCCAGATTTGTTTTGACTTGTGAACTGAATATACTGTATTTCTGCCTGATAAGAGTAAGAAAGACTCAAAAAACTTATTACACAAATATGTTGACTTGTTCTTTTTCATGTTCAGAAACCCAACCCAAACAAAATGAACCATGAGCTGTTTTTCTTCCCAGTTTTTTGTTAAGGTTTTAATCTGTTTGTGTTGAATTTTGTATCTGGGGGTCACAGATACCAGTGCGTGTTAAATCTGGGATCACTACTTAAAAAGGTTGAGAATGGCTGTTGAATAAAGTACTTGAAAACAAGTCTTAAGTCAAAGTTAAAGTGTCTTACCAAAAAATGACTTTGGTCACCGAATGACCTTGATGTAATAAAAGTTTGCAGGTGTTAAAACAAATGCAAACTTGATACCGCCTTAAAGCAGATTTACTAAACAGGTGCACCAAGGATTGTGGAGGAGGAGATGCAATTGAAATCATTTAGCATCAACAATGTGATATATCAAACCTGAAACTGATTGCAGTCAGTATTTTTGCATCTGTATTTGGCATGTGAAGCCAGTCAGAAAAAGAAAAAGAGCTGTCACTTTCTCATATGAAAAAAACTTCTTACAGAGCTGCATTTTGGATCATTCCAGCACATTAGCACAGTTAGTGCCAGCCTCTACCAGAGTACTTCCTCTGGAGTGCCCCCCCCCCAAGTTTTGAATGCTATGTCATGCAGTATAGGCAGATATATCCAGTTACAGTGCACTGTGGACACAGTCAATGACTCAAAATACAACTTTGTCGTTAACATTTCAGGAAGACAAATGCAAAGGGATTTTATTCCAAATGCACTCTTTTGTAATGACAATGAAGGAAGGCTTGGTCTATTTGGTCAACTCCTGTTCCAAGCTGAGGGAACTTACCTTTAGGAACATTTTGTATGTAAGGCTTTGAAAGGCCTTTAGTCCTACAGTCCTGTAGAGTCTAATCTATTAAAGTCAGGCTTCAAACTTCAATTAAAAAAGAAAAATCGAAAGGACTCATTTTGTAACAAGACCAACCCTTTCCAAATAAGTGGTATGCTGGAATGGAAATTGCTTTGCACATTATTTGCTTTATGTTCAACAGTGTTTAAATACACATGTACACAGACACATATGTTTCTATGGTTTTACCTTGAAGCTGTGTTGACATGACGATTAATCTATTAGAGGGCTGTGTACATAAATTTGCATACACCAGGTTAACGGGCATTTTAAGATCCTCTCTTTTTTGCTGGTCAGATCATCACTCTACATGAGACTCAATAGACTTTTGTTCTTGAAGTTGATTCTGAATTGCAGTGGGATTATCACCTTGGCATTTGCATTAAATAATAAAAGACCTTTACAAATTAAGGAATTCAAGGGCAACCTGAAATCAAAACAAACACAGAAAGACACTTGGGTGTACTTGTATCCAAGTTCAAGGTTTTCAAAAAGACCTTTGCCGAGTTGTTCAGAGAGACAGCCCTCCTTGTTTACTCCTTTTCTTCCCTTGCTGGAGTTCTTCCTGTCAGATCTTCTTCTCTAACCTTTAGGCCTCTGCATCTTCTCTCTGTTGTTATGGTAAGATCTATCTCGTGTCATCTGATGTACAATGTCATCCCAAGCTGTGAGAAAGCACTTGGGAACACATCGCCTCCTCCGTGCAGGGCGACCAGTGGGGTGCACTGCATTAAGTCTGGAATCACATCAGCTCTCTCTCACTCTCTCTTGGTGTGGAAACCGTCTCTACATCGTACGTGTGTATATTTTATGAGCGTACGAAAATGTAAACCATTATCCCAGAGTATATTTTTTTTCCTCGATGGTGGCGTATGAAAAGCCGTATAAATCTTGGCCATCTGTGATTCATCGACACTGCCACAGCACAACTTATTTGAATATGCAAGATTAGACGGGCTTAGTCATACAATAATTCCCGACATCTTTCTTTTCCTGTGCTGCGATAGAACCAGCGGCTTGATTAGAGCGCCAGAGGCAGGCTGCTGGTTTGCCCTCACTTCCCCTCCACATAAATAACCATCATTGCTCGCTGAATTAACAAACATGGGCTGAGGGTTAATTTCACATTGTTGCTCGTCTATTTCTTCCTCTCTTTTGCTTTTTTTCCCCCCACTCTGCCATCTGAATTCGCTGATTGAGTAAACCTGATTAGCTGAGCTGAAGCTGCCAAATTCACTCCTGAGTTCCAAAGAGGATATTCCTCTTCTCTGTCTTTTTTTTTTTTTTTTGTCTTTTCTTTATTTTCCATTCTACTATATTGTCTTTCAAATAGATGAGTGGTTGATAAGATCTGACAAGCCCATTTTTACCAGAAGAAAAGTAGTTTCTTGTTTCCCACCGATGCTCTGATGAAGGCTGACTGCCAAAACCAAGAGCTCTGCAGGAGGACCAATTTGTAATATCACCTGCAAAATGCTACTTTTTCTTTCTCTCTCGTGTCTTCAGCTCACGTCACAGAAACTCTTCTTGAAGTGCTGTAGGTTTCTTAAAACTCAATCTTTTTTTTTTACCATAAATGTTTAAAGTTAGAGGAATAATATGTGAAATGTATGTTTGACTAAGTGTGCTTGGAATGGCATTTAATCAAATCAAATCATATCAAACTTTATTTATACAGCACTTTTCATACATTAAAATGTAGCACAAAGTGCTTTACATGTTAAAAAGCCCCCCCCCACCCTGATAAAAACACAATCCCACTCCCATTCACACCAACATTCATACTCACACGCACACAAACACACACACACACACACACACACACACACACACACACACACACACACACAGATAACAAGGCTTTAGAAACATGTGGCTGAATACAAAGGAACCAGGTCAGGAAACGCAGGAGGCCATATCTGCACTGGGGGGCTGCACAAGGTCCACAGCTAGGATGCCTCCACCCCCACAAACACCTTACAGGCCAGGGAGGGGCCCACAGCAGCAAAGGACAGCTGCAGACCCCTCACCTGACCAAGCTGATGATCATGAGGCAGAGACAACCCAGCCAGAGCCAAGCACAGCCCCCCAACACAGAGTGGCCCCCTCTGAGGAAACACTGGAAATGGGATAAACAGATAAAAACATAAAACCATTAAAAATATAAATACATGCTTAGATAAATTAAGAAGATAAATATGTAAAAGAAGGCTAAGATCAGAAATTGAATAAATAAAGATAAATAAATTATAAAATAAAACAAATACATAAACAAATAAATAAATAGGACATTAATTGAAAGCTAAATTAAATAAGTGGGTCTTGAGCTTGCCTTTAAAAATATGAACGTTGTCTTTGGCCCTCAGGTCCTCCCTCAGGCTGTTCCACAGACGGGGGCCATAGTATTGAAAAGATGCCTACCGGAGTTACGAGTTCTAACTTTGGGTACTTTTAAAAGACCAGTGCCGGAGGATCTCAGGGTCCGCGAAGGCTCATATGGTAAAAGCAACTCTGAGAGATAAGAAGGCCCAAGACCCCTAAGACACTTAAAAACCATTAAAATGACCTTAAAATCGATCCTAAAACACACAGGGAGCCAATGCAGTGATTTCAAAACCGGTGTAATATGCTCCTGCCTTCTGGCCTTCGTCAGCACACGAGCTGCTGAGTTTTGTAGGAGTTGTAAACTTGAGATGTTTCTTTTAGGAAGACCAGAAAGCAGGGCATTGCAATAATCAATACGACTGGAGATAAAAGCATGCATTAGGGTCTCTGTGTTAGCTTTGGAGAGAAAGGGGCGGACTCTGGCTATGTTCTTTAGATGATAAAATCCTGTTTTTGTTATATTTTTAATGTGAGGAATAAAATTGAGCTCAGAGTCAAAGATGACGCCCAGATTTTTAACTTGATTTGATGGTTTTTTAACCCAGTGCTTACAATTTTGTTTGTATATTCTCTCTCTGAGCCTTAGGATCGATCATTAAAACTTCAGTCTTGTCCTGGTTGAGCTGCAGGAAGTTTTCTGCCATCCAGGATTGAATTTCTGTAATACATTTAAAAAGGGCATCAAATGTACAGTATCTGTAGAAATTACCAATTGTGAAAACATTTAATCCTTGAAAGCAATACTTTTCTGGCTTTACAGCATTGTTTGTCTTTTGTCAGTAGCTTTTAATAGTGTTGGTAATAATAACCCTGAAACATGCTGTGCTTTCATTAAGTTATGCGGCATACATACTTATTACAAGACAGTATAACAGTCTGCGTAGGCTGAGATTCAAGGTTGTGTAATTTCTCAGAACTCAGTGATTCATACAAATAACTATAATTTGCTCTTTCCTTGTACAGCTTCAATTCTAATGAAGTTGGTACCTTGTGTAAAACATAGATGAAAACAGAATACAATATGCATATTTTGTTTAACCTGTATTCAATGAAATACATGACAAAGAGAAAATACTTATTCTTCAAACTAAAACACTTTATCATTAATTTTTTGCAAATATTCACTCAGTTTGATTTTGATGCCTGCAACATGTTCCAAAAAAGACAGGGGCATGTTTCCTACTATGTTGCATCACCTTCCCTTTGAACAACACATACTAGGCATTTGGGAACAGCAAACACTAATCTAAAAGAAGCTTTGGAGCTGGAATTCGTTCCCATTCTTGTTGATGGACAACTTCAGTTGTTCAACAGTCCTGGATGTCTGTCCTTGTATTTGTACTTCATAAGGCACCACACATTTTCAATGGAGGACAGGTCTGGACTGCAGGCCTGCCAGTCTCGTAGCTGCACTCTTTTACTACAGAGCCATGCTGTTGTAACAGGTGCAGAATTTTCAAGGTTTCATTTCACCGCGTCAATGATGTCCGAAACAGTTTGAAATGTGGACTCGTCAGAGCACGGCAGACTTTCCTCTTTGCCTCAGTCCATTTCAAATGAGCTCGGGCCCAGAGAAGGCAGCGTCGTTTCTGGATGTTGTTGATGTATGGCTTTGTCTTTGGATGGTAGAGTTTGAACTGTCACTTGTAGATGTAGTGATGAACTGTGTTAACTGACAATGGTTTTCTGAAATGTACTTGACCCCATGTACTAATATCCTTTACACAATGATGTGGTTTTTAATGCAGCTCTGCCTGAGGGGTCAAAGGTCACAGCCACTCAATGTTGGTTTTGAGCCTTGCTGTTCACAAGTGGAGGTTTCTCCAGATTCTCTGAACCCTTTGATTATATTATGGGCTGTATATGATGAAATCCATAAATTCCTGCAATTGTACATTGAAAACATTGTTTTTAGACTGTTGGACTATTTACTCACATAGTGTTCATGAAGTGGTGAACCTTGCCCAATCATCACTTACAAACAATTGAGCCGTTTAAGGAAGCTCCTTTTATACTCAGTTATGACTCTCACCTGTTTCCAATGAACCTGTTCACTTGTGGAATGATCTAAACTCTTTGGCTGACCCTGTCACAGCTTTTTAGAAATGAGCTGCAGGCATCAAACTTAAAATGAGTGAATATTAAAAAAATAAAGAAGAATAAATGTTTTGTCTTTGTGGTGCTTGTTATTGTTGGAGATTAAATTGGATTTGCAAATCATTATACGTTGTGTTTATTTACGTTCTACCTAACTACATTTAAGGTACGAAAAGTTAGAACAATTCATAGCATCATTGGCTGAAAAGGTGCCTTTGAAATATCACAGCTTTGTGCCTGTGCTGGGCCCAACAGCAGGGCCCCTGTGCACATTTTTCTATCTCCTTTCAGGATCATTTTTCTGCATTACTGACTCATTTAGACACAAGAAGCAGGTGCAAAGTACTTCATGGTGAATGTAGAAAGGCTGGACTGTTGTGCTTGCTTTTAATTAAGTTGTGAGAAAATCTCCAAAATGTGAGAATGTGTCATATCCTGTGCCAACTATTGAACCAAAGAACATTTTAGCTCCATATTAAAAATCTAACCCAGCTCTTATCAGCATCTTTATTTTAAAATCACATCTAATGAAAACATGGTTGACTGAGCTTGTACTTCATGACTGGTCACAAAACGGTTGTTTCTTTGATTGAAGTCCTCCACAATGTTGGCTCGACTGCATGGACCAGCCATTAAGCAAGCACTGAAGTTTACTTAAAGTAGGTTTAATCTATATTCCCACAATGCTTACTCCAAAATGGTGCTCTGCTGGATTCTTCCTTGATGCAGTGTACTTAGGCATGTATACTCAACTCATAATTCGTTGCTCCAACTTTGAGTACTTTGAACTTGGGTTTATATTTTAGTTTTACTCTATGCAAAGTGCATCTTACTTTATAGATCTTCCAAGTAGCTCAGCTGTATGGTGGGTGATATTGGAAAATTAGATTTTGATCTGATACTAAGGAAATGCAGGGTCAGTTTCACTGATACAAATACTTAATACATCAAAAAAAGTTGTTTACTAACAATTGTGATATTTCAGGTCCTAGGTGAATAACTTTAAATCAGTATATACTTTTCAGTTCCAGTAAAATAGCTTGTCTAGATTTATTTCTGCTGGCTGAATTGATTATATGGCTGTCTAAATAGTCTTTAGTCAGACAATACTGACAAAAATAATAACCAGTTACACTCTAAAAAATAGCATTAATTCATGCTGGCTTGTTGGAGCCTGATTTGAAATCTGCGATGTAATAATAATAAAAATTTAATAACTGGTAGATAAAGTTACAGATACTGAGTTCACAACTTAAAAACAGTTTGTCCAAAATTCAGCAACCTAATATGTTTTGGGTTTCATTCCATTTTTTTTTTCCCAATTACATTTCGGGTCGTTACATTCAAGGTCATTGTTACATATTGGGCTCTAACAGGGCTATGTAATGGCCTTACTGCCATTTCTCTCTCTCTCTCTCTCTCTATATATATATATATATATATATATATATATTAAAAAGAAAAAAAAACTGGGTGCCTAGATATCCATATGCCACTCATTATGCTAAAAGGACTCTACAAGTGCCTTCTGCCTCAGTGCCTGAAGTCTGGGTGTAGTTTGGGGATTCACCTCCTCCCTTTGTTTACTTTGCAGCTCTCAATTCTCTTGTAGTGTGTTTGGATGTTTGTACAGATTCGTTGTGAAGCCACACTACCTTATTATTTCTATTTTTTTAAGCAAACCTTGCAGCTTTGCAGTATTTCAGTCTGCAGCTGTAAAATAACACCAAAGAAGGGTCATCCTCGACATTTCTGCTGTCGTGCAGCCAGCAGTGAGCACTGCTGAGAGACATGACTGCAACACTCACGGTAGAGTAGAGGGTTATGGGGGTTGTGCATTGAATGTAGGAAGGAGCATATAAAACGTAGTCAACCATCTCATCATGCAAGTATCGATACCACAGTTGGTATTGATTTTGGATGAGTCTGTACAGTAACATGTACCTTTCAGGAGGCAGTAGTGCTGCTGTAAGGGTTGTCTGTTGGATCCTCGCTAACATCTGTCTCCCTCTCTTTCAGGTCCAGTTCAGTCTCCCTCCTGCGTGATCACCTGACCCCTCCCTAATGTCCACTCCCTGTTTCTTTATAGTCCCAATCACTACTTGCTAGATATACTTACGCCATTGTAGAAATCTGGCCTTATTAGTATTCTTGTTCCTAGTGCTTGGACCCCTTTTTGATTTCTATTTCTCGTCTCTCCTGCTGATTCTGTGCCTCTGCTTTTCCGTCACCTCCTGGTTACAACCCCCAGTTCTGAATAAAGACCATATTTTTGGATTACGACGGCTGGTGCCGGGGTCTGAGTCCTTCTTCTGTCTGTGCCCTGTCTGTCGTCACCTTGTATCGTGCAGCCAAAGCAGAAAGATGCTGCGATTTCTGTACTCATTTGTAGGGTAGAAATTGTCAAAATAGCATGTGGTTAAAATAGATGACCCACTCTTTTTGTTGTAACTGAATCATGATTCAAGTCGTGATGCTGACAGCCAGTCATAATGTTTTTAACACACATAATAACACTTAAAAACCTCATTACACAGACTCCAAATAAATCTATTCTCTCCCTTTTGCCACGACTGGGCTTCAAGAGGTGATAATTAACAACTCATTTTTGTCTATTGGTGCCTTTTTCAGACTTCTGGACTAAAATGCATTGTGAGAATTGTATGTATAAATTTGTCTTTCAATATAAGTTGGTGAATAAGTGTTGAACTGTGCAATTTCAAGCTGCAACACACACCCATACCAAGCAATTTCTGAAGACTTTGACGCTCTACCATGTTTTATACGACAACCTTGTATTTATTATTACTGATTTATTTGCATGAAACGACTCAGACATTTTAATTTCATTCAGAATCTAAAGTTATAACCTGTGTAAAGTGGTGTTACATAAGAAACATCATTATGTCTCTGTTTTTAAGCATCATGTTGTGCGTGGATTGGCTGTAATAATCAAAAGGATGATTTGGAGTTGAGTTTCTAATTAGTTGTATTATTCTGTCAATGGAGACCCATCTGTCCCATTGATTTCAATCATAAGCACCTGTGTACACCGCAGCCTCTGTTCATCTCCGTGAAAAGCTCAGTACGGCGTGCTGATAAACTGTACATAATCTCATTATGATGACTTTCACAGCTGACTTATTCAGAGTTATGTAATAACTCAAAGTCTATGGAGGCTGATTCAGTCCTGTTTGTATTTATAGCTCAGCCCAAGTACATAGAACAGATTCTATCATAATGTTAGAAATGCTCACTCTCGTTCATTGATCAAGTGTACACGATGCCGTTTTGATGCCGGCGAGCGAAGAAGTGAAGCTTGTGCCGGCTCATTCAGTGCCACTTTTACAAGCAGAAAAAGTCATACACAGCGATGCATCAGAGCCTAATGCCAAGTGTTTAAAACTCCAATCTTCTCCAGCAGATATTTATCTCAGTAAACACATTAGGCCTGTTGTCAAATGATTATTAAGTCATCCAAAAACCGTACCAATCAGCAGCTATACACTCTGCAATCACACACATTTCTGCTCCAGCTTCACATTACTGTCATTCTTTCCATTTTATTTTTTTCTATCTCTGCATCTTAAGTAGCTGCATTAATGATGGATGGTTGATTCTGAATAACATTTAGCAGTACTGTTAAATGAAAGTGATGAGGCTAAAAAGTAACTGTCTCCAGAGTGGGAGAAAAAGCCAGTTTTTGCAGCAGTCAGCACTCTCTCTCTGGTTCGCTCGCTTCTCTTTAAGCTCAGTGTGCTCTCCAAGCAAACAGATGGAAGCCCTCTGTGTTTGAATTTCATCTGTGAAAATGGTTTATTTAAATATTATTCTGATATTGTCATTATAATACAAACTGTTGCAATGTTCCAGTACAGAAGCCTCACACAATACCAAAGAAAAGAGAGAACTATAATTCATCAGAATTTTTGACAGCTCAACAAACAGACAGGACTGCATTGAAATGAAATACATTAGAAGAAACAAATACATCTAGAGTGGATGGGGGAGGGCGGCATATAAAACAGAACCAAGAAATTCTTGTGTGATGTTTCTGAAATAACACCCCTGGATGAAGAAACTGCTGCTCGAGCCGTCACTGTGAACCGTTCTCTTCTTTGGTAACGGAGACTTCGTTGCTTGTGTGCAATTCAGCCTCCATCACAACAGAAACTCGCTCTTTGAACTCTGTCGTTTTACATCTTTCTGATCACAGAATCAAACTGACTCCATCTCTCCTTCTTTGTTATTGAACACCTCGCAAGGGCCCCAAAAATCACGAGTACCCTCGATTCAGATGAAGCTCTATAAAGGAGATGTTTCTTATATATTTATATATATATAGATACATTTTTTGTCAAATACATTTTTATCCAAGTTCATTTTGAAGAGATGAAAAAAACCCACTTTGGACTTGTTAACACTTGAATATGAGTACATGACACCATTGTTACAAGTACAGAACATCATTGGCCTCTGCCTTTTTAAATGGATTAAAAAAACATGTTAACATGCTGATTATTTCATTTACAAGTTGTACAGATCTGTTACTTTTTACATGAGGGTTGGACAAGCGTCCACTCGTACTTTGCTTACTCTCCGGCCACATTTCCAGATACACTCCACATCCAAATCTCATTCTCGATACCTTAAAATAAGCTGTACTTCTTCTGCAAACTAAACATTCTGCATCTTTTTTTTACATAACATTTCAAAACACAGCAATCCATTTCCAGTCACCGCAGAGTGGCTTATTTATATATGATGGTGATGTGAGATTAACTGTCCAAACACACCCTGAAGCTGTTTTGAACTCGAGGGATTAGACAGGGTTGCCCTCTATCGCCTGCTCATCTCGTACCCCGGCTTGAAGCTGCTGATCAGTCGTAGACGCCGTTTTCGTCTGATCCCGAAGCGTGACACTCCCAGACTTTTGGAAACCTCGATGCTGATTCCGCAAGTTTTTCCCCCACAGTTCTTTGGGAAATGCAGTACAACTATACAGAAGTGATTGTTGCTCAGACTGCAAAGCGTAATAAAAAGCTCAGAGGGCGGTGAGTGTTTAGCCTTTTCTTTTCTTTTTTTTTTGGAAAAAAGCAGCACAAGGAAGTGTCGGCAATTTCATCTGTATGCATGTTAGATTATACCATACAACACGTGAGGAAGTACATTATCATGCTTCGTGTTAGCTTAGAGTTGGTGTCAATTTTGGGCATCAACCGAGCAAAAAATAGAATGTGCTTAAGGGTCGATGTGTGCCAAAATAAAATATTGACCTTATTGCAGGGGGGGACTGCTGCACTCGGGCAGCAGGATCCTCACGGTGGGTAACATCCACTTACAGCTCTCCAGACATAAATCAACTACTCTATTATTCATAAATATTTCACTTTGAGTTGGAACGACTGCCTTTCTGATGGATGGTGCACGATCTCCTTTTCAGCTCAAAAGTTAACAACAACAAAAGAATCCCATTTATTTTCCAGCTTATACTGCATCCCTGTAATAATCAGGAGCTTTTGAAAGTGTGAAACACCTTTTGTTTGTGTTTGTGTCAGATTGTCAAAGCGTGTTGCTCATAAATGCTCTGTGTGGATAAAAAGAAAAAAAAAATCTCTGTGTTATAGCATCTGAAAAATAAAGCTGAAAATATATTAATGTGAAATATTCGAGAGAATCCCAACAAAACTAACTCATTTCTCCTGAACATGGGGTCATATACAATGAGAAATCAATCTACAAATGTTGCACAGTTTCTGATGACACACTCGAGTCAAGCATACATCTATCTGTGTTAATGCATGTGTTTGCATCAGCATATTCCAAACTAATTTATTTATAAGATTTGAAGTGTGTGAACCCTCGGTCACCCTTCTGCAGTAGTAATACATCCCAGGGAGGTGCACAGCAACTGAAGCATGCTGTTTAAAATGGTGCAAGTGGATTAAAATTAATCATCCAATGGTCACATATTAGGATTTTAAATGACTCATTAATTGTAACACCCTTTTTATTCCTACAGAGGATGCAATACAAACTAAAATGACAAGGGACAATTTTTCTTTTTTTTTTTTTTTTGTTTTCACACCGAGGCTAGCACATCAAAACAAAGCTGAATTCAACATACTGTAACACTAAACGCCAAGTGCTGACTCATGTAGCTCAAAAAACATAAGCTCTCCTCTTTTAGCCTTCAGACCGATAAGCATGCACACCTTTAGCACTAACAAGATGTTAAATTATGCACATCAGATCATTTAAATCCTTAACACAGCTGAAGGAAATGATAAATTTAACCTTTCTTTAACCTGATGGTTCATTTTTAACAGTCTGAATTAATGCGTACTTGAATATCTTTTGTTTCTTTGAGAAGGTCAGAGGGCCTGTTCACAATGAAGTTTCATGGCCAATAAAGTGAGCTATGTATACAGCACGTACGATAATTCTCAGTGTTCAAATAAAACATATATATCTAGAATTATATATATTACACAAATGTAGATTCTCCTTTTTTCTTGTTCACTTTTGAGCAATGTACACATGAACAGAAACAGCGAAACCATAGAAAGTCAATCCTCCATGAGAGATATCCGACAAGATACAGAGTCCGTTTTTCACAGCGGAGCCTGGCACCTCAGATGGTGTTGAGTCGACGTCTGTACAAAAGGTAATCCCACTGGTTTAAAGGTGACTGGTGTTTACAGTGGCTAATAATGTGCTGGGTGCAAGAGCAGTGGTGGCTGGGAAATAAGGGCCAACTGTGCTGTCCGCATGGTAGAGAGAGAGGGGGGGGGCGGGGGCGGAGGGGGAGAAAAAATAAAACAGGCAATTTCTTGTTCACTTTGAGAGCAAACGGAGAAGCGAGATCTGGGCGCAAACCATGTCAGTTCTTCAAATTATAACAAGGCATCCCTCACCAAACCGCACGCCAGGAGGAGGACAGCCAGTCCATAGCTGGATGATATTCTTGTACCTGAGGACAGAAAAAAACAGAAATGAGCATTTCACTTTCTGATGTAACTACTGGACAGATTTTTATTTTAGAGCTTGATGAAAATGTTGATTAAAGCAGTTCAGGAGAAATAAAGCGAAAATAATCCACAGTCTTACCATCTGTCAACAAAGTAGTGCACTGCTTACCAAAATAAAAGACTTCAACAACTGTGGATTTTGGAAATTCCACATTGTTTATTCTATTTATTTAACCTTTATTTAACCAGGTAATAACCAATCTCTTTTGTAAGGGTGACCCGGCCCAAGGGGGCAGCAGTACGCATCATAAAACATAACATTACAAGAGGACAAATTACAACAATAATTTGATAGAAAATGACAGTCTACAGTGTGAAAATTGATTCACGGCGTTAAGTGCATGGTCTTGCTCACAGATAACCAATCAGAAGCACTGACACTGTCCAATTGACTCATGTTCTCTATCTCTTAAGACCGAGCTGTATGCTACAAGCTAAGTAAGATCCACCATTTTTAAGTCACTTTAGAGAGAGTTCCATGCGGTGGGAGCAGAAAAACGAAAAAGCTCTTTTTCTGAATTTGCTGCAAATTGTATTTTCTTTTCTCAAAATAAATGTTAGCAATTAAAAATGAAAAGTTAGACTTGACAAAAACAGGTGACACTTTGTAGTATGGGTCTACCTATATCCTGACCAATACAAACGTTGCTTTGTAAAAGAGATGATGCAAGGTCACATGACTATGAACCAACACTGGATGGTCATGATCTGCAGGCTTCAAAGTGAATTATATTAAAACAGAAAAGACTCTGACGTGGAAGTCACCGTATGGGAACAAACGCAGGTTAAAAGTGAACCATCCTCAGAGAAAAATCATGATTTATGATGAGTTAACACCTTCCCTCCCCAGCACCCTCCACCCTACCACATGTGCAAGTCTTTGAGTTTGGTTGTAATTGTTTATTATGTCGCTTATGTGCTGAAATGTTTATTTTTCCTTATCCCACACTGTATCCCCCTTACAGGAGCTTAGTTTGGTATATGCATTTTTCCCCTCTTCCTCCCTCTTGTACTCTTTTCACATGTAATGAAACAGGCTGGCAGTATCAACAGTTCTCCCACTCCTGTCCTCCCTCTGTTATATGTCACTGTCTTTTTATGTTTCTTGGACAGGATGAAACTGAAATTTTGTTGCTCTGAAACATGTGCAAAGACAAATAAAGCATCTTGTATCTTGTAATAATATTTTAGTCCATGCTCTAAACTCACTTTCTTTAGAATTAGGGTTGTAAATTATGTCATCTTTGATGTGAGATTTCCTAGCAAATTGAAACCACTTTTTTTTTTCCAGATCAATACCATTACTCCTTCAAGTACTCCCTCTTGAGTACTCATGAATATCAAGTACAGTGCCACCAATACTTTTGATGCATATAATTTCAACCAACACAATGACAGATTATTTTAAAAATTGACAAAGTCTAAAAAAAGGTAGCTCAGTCACTTTGCCATTGAGCCCACAATAGAACTACATCTTATCACTGGAAAGAAGCGTAGACTGAAACGCTCCAGCCTTAGTATTGTCTGCAGAGGGCCTCAGATCTGGAATGAACTTGATAATGAGTTAAAAATGTCACATTGCATCTCTGTCTTCAAGAAAAAACTAAAACAGTTACTATTGTCTAAGTAACTCTGATTTACTGGTTATAACACTGCATCCACGAACAATATCAGGGTCGTCTGCTACTTTTTCGTTTCTTTTTTTCTTTTCTTTCCGTCTGTATTTGTGTTGTTATTTTACTTGTGTGCTCCTGCTTTATTTGTGGGAAAACGGGCCCCCTGTTACAAGCTTTAAATAGCTTCTTTGGGGTCACCCTTTCCACACATCCACTGTGACATCTATTGTACATATGTATATGTATATGTATATGTATGTGTATATGTATATGTATATGTATGCATGTATGTATGTGTATCAGTGTTAGCCAAGGTTGATGTGTGTGAATAAACTAAACTAAACTAACCCTGAGAGTTTTAGTGTTTGTTTTATTTATTCATTGATTATTTAATTAACTGTTAATTCTCCCTGAGTTCTATTGGAAGGTGGAAAAATAAAGCATAAATTTAAAACAAAGCTTTAAGCTGCTTAACTGTCTAATCAAAGAGTTATTTTGCCTTGAGTATTGGTGGATGGCATCAGCAGCCTTCAGCATTTTTTAAATAACGCTGGTATTGGTACTCACCCATTCCTAAAATTTTCATCATCCACAGGATATTGTCATCCACTTTAATCGCAGGGTCAGTGTTTTAGAAATATGACTCTCAACTACCCCACTTTAGCTCCTCAAGCTTATAGTTTTCTTGCACTCTTTAACATAATTATCTTCTTATGGTGTAATAATTTGACACATAATGTCTTTGTTAAAGCATAAAAAGTGTTTGTATTGTTTTAACATGTCCAAACCAACAGCATGACTCTGTCTCATCATATAACAGATGTGTGTTCTCGCACTGGTGAGAAAAATGCACTAGTTACAAGACTGTGATACACTGCAAATGATGCAATCCTGCTGAGGGGAAGTACAACAGAGTTGAGCACATTCTGCCTTATTTAGACTCTACTTCCACAGGATTTATCGCTACAAAACATGTCAGGGTCCTTCAGTTTTAAGTTTCTGACTTTCCAATGTGACACCATCTGGTTTCACCGCTTTTCTTTTAGCAGAGCTTTAGTGACGGAGCGACACTTAGCTGCAGAGCTTTTAAGTCATATTGATTGATTGTCACATTCCCTTTTCATGAAATGAGTTATTACACCAACGCAAACATCATAAAGCCATTGATCAGAGGGACCGTTCCCATGCAGCCATCTTTTAAAGGTTTTGATAATTTATAACGTCTTTTTCTTTTTTGTTGTTCGTCACTGTCAAATGAATTATAGTTCAAAAAAATCACTTCCTTTTCCGAATGTTTGGCAGAAGATGCTGCATTGTTAAAAACTGTCAAGGTCTAAACCTCGCAACTTGGCCTTTTGCTTGCAATTACTGGATTTAAAAAGGCTCACACAAATGCCTCAATCCTCACCCGACAACCACAGATAACTACAAGCGTAACCCTCTTTAGAGTAACGGGTGTGTGAGCTGTTTGGAAAAGGATTCACGTGGACGGCCACCGTTGCCTAAGCCCTGACAAACTGCCATCAGCACTGCAAGCAGCTCTGACTGTTTACTGAGCGTTTGACATGACTAACGACTGCAAACCAGAACACTAACTCTCCAGCCTGCTGTTTTATTCGGCCGTTTCTTCGGGACATCCAACCTGAACTGATGAGATGAGAAGCAACGGATGGCAACTATTCAATCCTTTACCGCAGAACTCTGAGCTGCAAGGGAGAAAAACAAGAAACATTCCCTCTGTGAGCAGNGGAGAAGCGAGATCTGGGCGCAAACCATGTCAGTTCTTCAAATTATAACAAGGCATCCCTCACCAAACCGCACGCCAGGAGGAGGACAGCCAGTCCATAGCTGGATGATATTCTTGTACCTGAGGACAGAAAAAAACAGAAATGAGCATTTCACTTTCTGATGTAACTACTGGACAGATTTTTATTTTATAGCTTGATGAAAATGTTGATTAAAGCAGTTCAGGAGAAATAAAGCGAAAATAATCCACAGTCTTACCATCTGTCAACAAAGCAATGCACTGCTTACCAAAATAAAAGACTTCAACAAACTGTGGATTTTGGAAATTCCTCATTGTTTATTTTACTTATTTAACCTTTATTTAACCAGGTAATAACCAATCTCTTTTGTAAGGGTGGCCCAGCCCAAGGGGGCAGCAGTACGCATCATAAAACATAACATTACGAGAAGACAAATTACAACAATAATTTGATAGAAAATGACAGTTTATAGTGTGAAAATTGATTCACGGCGTTAAGTGCATGGTCTTGCTCACAGATTACAAATCAGAAGCTCTGACACTGTCCAATTGACTCATGTTCTCTATCTCTTAAGACCGAGCTGTATGCTACAAGCTAAATAAGATCCACCATTTTTAAGTCACTTTAGAGAGAGTTCCATGCGGTGGGAGCAGAAAAACTAAAAGCTCTTTTTTCGAATTTGCTGCAAATTGTATTTTCTTTTCTCAAAATAAATGTTATCAATTAAAAATGAAAAGTTAGACTTGACGAAAACAGGTGACACTTTGTAGTATGGGTCTACCTATATCCTGACCAATACAAACGTTGCTTTGTAAAAGAGATGATACAATGTCACATGACTATGAACCAACACTGGATGGTCATGATCTGCAGGCTTCAAAGTGAAGTATATTAAAACAGAAAAGACTCTGAAGTGGAAGTCGCTGCATGGGAACAAACGCAGGTTAAAAGTGAACCATCCTCAGAGAAAAACCATGATTTATGATGAGTTAACACCTTCCCTCCCCAACACCCTCCAACCTACCACATGTGCAAGTCTTTGAGTTTGGTTGTAATTGTTTATTATGTCACTTATGTGCTGAAATGTTTATTTTTCCTTATCCCACACTGTATCCCCCTTACAGGAGCTTAGTTTGGTATATGCGTTTTTCCCCTCTTCCTCCCTCTTGTACTCTTTTCACATGTAATGAAACAGGCTGGCAGTAGCAACAGTTCTCCCGCTCCTGTCCTCCCTCTGTTATATGTCACTGTCTTTTTATGTTTCTTGGACAGGATGAAACTGTAATTTTGTTGCTCTGAAACATGTGCAAAGACAAATAAAGCATCTTATATCTTGTAATAATATTTTAGTCCATGCTCTAAACTCACTTTCTTTAGAATTAGGTTTGTAAATTATGTCATCTTTGATGTGAGATTTCCTAGCAAATTGAAACCACTTTTTTTTTTTTCCAGATCAATACCATTACTCCTTCAAGTACTCCCTCTTGAGTACTCATGAATATCAAGTGCAGTACCACCAATACTTTTGATGCATAGAATTTCAACCAACACAATGACAGATTATTTTGAAAATTGACAAAGTCTAAAAAAAAGGTAGCTCAGTCACTTTGCCATTGAGCCCACAATAGAACTACATCTTATCACTGGAAAGAAGCGTAGACTGAAACGCTCCAGCCTTAGTATTGTTTGCAGAGGGCCTCAGATCTGGAATGAACTTGATAATGAGTTAAAAATGTCACATCGCATCTCTGGCTTCAAGAAAAAACTAAAACAGTTACTATTGTCTAAGTAACTCTAATTTACTGGTTATAACACTGCATCCACGGACAATATCAGGGTCGTCTGCTACTTTTTCATTTCTTTTTTCTTTTCTTTCCGTCTGTATTTGTGTTGTTATTTTACTTGTGTGCTCCTGCTTTATTTGTGGGAAAACGGGCCCCCTGTTACAAGCTTTAAGTAGCTTCTTTGGGGTCACCCTTTCCACACATCCACTGTGACATCTATTGTACATATGTATGTGTATGTGTATGTGTATATGTATATGTATGCATGTATGTGTATCAGTGTTAGTCAAGGTTGATGTGTGTGAATAAACTAAACTAAACTAACCCTGAGAGTTTTGTTTTTATTTATTCATTGATTATTTAATTAACTGTTAATTCTCCCTGAGTTCTATTGGAAGGTGGAAAAATAAAGCATAAATTTAAAACAAAGCTTTAAGCTGCTTAACTGTCTAATCAAACAGTTATTTTGCCTTGAGTATTGGTGGATGGCATCAGCAGCCTTCAGCAGTTTTAAAATAACGCTGGTATTGGTACTCACCCATTCCTAAAATTTTCATCATCCACAGGATATTGCATGTCACCCACTTTAATCGCAGGGTCAGTGTTTTAGAAATATGACTCTCAACTACCCCACTTTAGCTCCTCAAGCTTATAGTTTTCCTGCACTCTTTAACATAATTATCTTCTTATGGTGTAATAATTTGACACATAATGTCTTTGTTAAAGCATAAAAAGTGTTTGTATTGTTTTAACCTGTCCAAACCAACAGCATGACTCTGTCTCATCATATAACAGA
The DNA here is from genome assembly GCA_008086565.1 of Thalassoma bifasciatum. Classification (NCBI taxonomy): domain Eukaryota; kingdom Metazoa; phylum Chordata; class Actinopteri; order Labriformes; family Labridae; genus Thalassoma; species Thalassoma bifasciatum. The sequence goes on from RPOG01003315.1 coordinate 54,719, forward strand.
TGTGTGTTCTCGCACTGGTGAGAAAATGCACTAGTTACAAGACTGTGATACACTGCAAATGATGCAATCCTGCTGAGGGGGAAGTACAACAGAGTCAAGCACATTCTGCCTTATTTAGACTCTACTTCCACAGGATTTATAGCTACAAAACATGTCAGGGTCCTTCAGTTTTAAGTTTCTGACTTTCCAATGTGACACCATCTGGTTTCACCGCTTTTCTTTTAGCAGAGCTTTAGTGACGGAGCGACACTTAGCTGCAGAGCTTTTAAGTCATATTGATTGATTGTCACATTCCCTTTTCATGAAATGAGTTATTACACCAACGCAAACATCTTAAAGCCATTGATCAGAGGGACCGTTCCCATGCAGCCATCTTTTAAAGGTTTTGATAATTTATAACGTCTTTTTTTTTTTTGTTGTTCGTCACTGTCAAATGAATTATAGTTAAAAAAAATCACTTCCTTTTCTGAATGTTTGGCAGAAGATGCAGCATTGTTAAAAACTGTCAAGGTCTAAACCTCGCAACTTGGCCTTTTGCTTGCAATTACTGGATTTAAAAAGGCTCACACAAATGCCTCAATCCTCACCCGACAACCACAGATAACTACAAGCGTAACCCTCTTTAGAGTAACGGGTGTGTGAGCTGTTTGGAAAAGGATTCACGTGGACGGCCACCGTTGCCTAAGCCCTGACAAACTGCCATCAGCACTGCAAGCAGCTCTGACTGTTTACTGAGCGTTTGACATGACTAACGACTGCAAACCAGAACACTAACTCTCCAGCCTGCTGTTTTATTCGGCCGTTTCTTCGGGACATCCAACCTGAACTGATGAGATGAGAAGCAACGGATGGCAACTATTCAATCCTTTACCGCAGAACTCTGAGCTGCAAGGGAGAAAAACAAGAAACATTCCCTCTGTGAGCAGACAGAGACACGGGCCTTCAGAGAGACAACGCTTTAAAGGAGGCAGAGGTGTAATAAAGGAAAAAGTACGAGTTGTAATCCTGTGAAACAAGCCAGGCACATGGGAAATAGAAAATGAAATATTCACTAAATCATATTGACATTGACTAGATTCTGGTGTCACACTAGATGATGCTCCTAAGTCGGAAAACGTCCAAAGGGACATTGAGTTCCTTGAGGCCAGCTCTGGATTTTCTTGGCTTCTGGTGTTTGGGGAGTGAAGGGAGGAATGGTGGGGGGGTGCAGGGACAGAGATGGAGGGCTTTGACCCTTTATTCCTCCCCAGCACATCTCATTTGGCTCGAGGTGATCTAGAGAACAGGAGTGCCACAGAGGAGCAGCAATCACTCTGGGCCAAAACACCCTTCACACAGAGAATAATTAATCAGCCTCCAGCATGGAGTCAAAGCAAGACACAGACGCAGGGAGACAGAATATAGAAATGTGCATGGGAAACATGCACTAATTCACTCTTACCAAGCTGACAGACACAGTGAACGAGCAGAGGAAGGTGCATATCATCTAAAAAACCTAATTATTTCAAGACCAACACGTCCTTGTCCCAGTCCTTTGGGTTTGCATGCAAAACACTAAGCGTGTTATATTGACTGCCTGATTTGTCTTTGTTTTTCTTACTCTAAAGCTATTACTTTGTCTAATTCTGTGTATGCTTAGTTAAATGGAGTGTTATAACTTGTAAAACAGTCTCAAAGTTCTGCAAGCCTGTTAAAGAGCTGGCTTCAATATGAGGTCAAGGTCAAGGTTACTTTAGTTGTACCTGGAGGTAGATTTGTTTTGCAGCAATGTGATGATGATATCATCCACTTTGTCCCTAGTCACAGAACAAAAAAAACAATACACAAAACCATCAGAATTGACGCACTACTAAAACATTTAACACTAATAGTACTGGAGGTTCCATCCACCATAAAAAAATACCACAATGGGGATAAATAAATGAAAACAAACAGAAGCTACCAGGAGAACTAAAAAGTACAAGTACGACTAGGATAAAAACAAGAGCTAATAGAAAATCACCGGAAGACCAGATAAATAAATAGTGCCAAAGGTCATGTGATGAAACCACCACCCACACAACATGAACATATTTGTAAAGTGTCTGAGGATGACCCTTGTTGAATTGAAGTATTTTACGATGAAGTGTATATACTTCGATTCATGAAGTCTGCAGCCAAGCTAACGTTTAACAGAATTTTTTCAGACAACGAAATCATTTTGGTGTCTATCAGCATGACAATCACCTGTGAAAAATCTGGATTTGTAACTCTGTGTATGTTAGACATAAATCTGTGAAACAATATGCAGATTTTTTTTCAAGGTCAAGTGATCATGCAACTGTAAGAAGTGCTTTAATGCAAATTTCACATGCACATTCTCAGTGCACATTCTGAATAATAGATGAGGCAATTGTATTAATGTACATAATTAACTCAAGGTTCACTCTGATTTATGAACACTGAGCACTGACAGCACAGCAATGTGTGCATCTTCTTCCTCCCACAGGTCTGTGTGGAGAATCTTTGTGCAATTGTCTCTTGTTTTGCTTCAGGCTATGGAAACAAGCAGTTAGCATCTCCACTCTGTATTATGAACTCTCACCCTGACAGACTCAAGTATTTCTATATTAAGTTGATGGGGTGAATTTGGGGCAGGACAGCACTTGTTTCATGTCAAAGAGACTCTATGGATTTATTTTTACAGTTTATGACAAATAAATTGTGAATTTGTCTGATCTGCACAGGTATAGTGGGCCAGAGAGTTGTAGGTCTACATGGTTGATCATTGCAGAATCATCCAATCCTGGAGGACTTGGTTTGAGACTGGATTTTATATTTTAGTGCGATTAAGATCAGTTTTAGACAACATGGACCACAGTCCACAGCTCTTTAGAATTATGGGTGTGGTCACACTGGGCGTCTAAAATATGCTGTATGACTTGTCTTCACACTACTGCAATATGAACTAGACCTCAGCATGTGGTTGTTGACATGCGCATAGCTCGCCTATGTCATGATGAAGCCTCTGATTAGAAGACACGGTCTCATCAGAGTCTGCACAATAGAGAACACAGAGAAATTGGCCACCACTTTAGTAACTTTTTCTATTGTTTAGTATGTTTTTCTTAAATAAACATGGAGAAAATCGCATCCTGTGGTTGTGGAAAAGATGTTAATCTGTTTAAGAAGGGAAAAATCATCGCCATCAAGCTGAGAAAACATCTAGGGAGATCGGTGCAGAAACTACTAGAATTGGGTTAAGAACTGTTCAATGTATTATTGAAAACTGGAAGGATGGTGGGAAATCATTGTCTTGGGTGCATCAGGGTAAGAAGAGAGGCAGGTGAAGTGATGCACCCATCATGCCGAGTGCCTACTGTATAAGCCTGTGGGGGCAGTGATATGATCTGGGGTTGCTGCAGTTGCTCAGGTTGAGGTTCAGCAACATTATGTTCCCAAAGAATGAAGTCAGCTGACTACCTGAATATACTGAAAGACCAGGTTATTCCATCAATGGTTTTTGTCTTCCCTAATGACATGGACATATTCCAAGATGACAATACCAGAAATCATGGGGCTCAAATTGTGAAAGACTGGTTCAGGGAGCATGATACATCATTTTCACACATGGATTGGCCTCCACAGAGTCCAGACCTTAACCCCATTGAGAATCTTGGTGAAAAATGAATGACACTGGATGGAAATAGATCTTGTGACACACAAATGCATCCAGCATAATGTCCCTGAATTATGTGTATTGATGTTTATTATATTAGGATTGTCATTATATATTCACTCACCTATGACACAATAAAGAATTCTATTTTAAGCCATAATTAAGACTGATATAATAACTCTTCCCTAACTGTTTGAAGATGTTTGCCACAAAGTGCAACAGGTGATAAACTTGACTAGGAGCAGAGATGCCTCAAAATATGATCGTATAATGCTGATCTGCCTCAATGTAATGGAACGTATCACCCCTTCATATGGTTCTGAATTTCCCTTACAGCAATTGAGAAAAAAAAAGTGTGGCAGTGGGAAACCTGCCACTCTAGCCATGGGAAACAGCTAACAACTTAAACAGGATACTGATATAATGACCCTAACCAGGCATTTCATGTTAAAACTCCAGGTGTAAACAGGAAACAGAGCGTTAGTCTGATCAAACTGTGTAAACTGAGCTACTTAAGAAGGCAGCCCTTTTGGGTAACTGAGAGGAAAGTCTGGAGTGTTATTATTAAGTTTTAAGGATGAGGACTGAAGAGTGTAATTGGCCTCAAAAAGTGCTTTCCCCTCATTGTTTATGATTGGCCTTGTTAAACTCAATGAGGCAGCTAATCTGGCTCAAGTGAAAAACTGATCTAGAGAGTGTTGAAAATGCCTGCCATTTCAAAAAGTGAAAACATGTTTAAATTTAATACATCTAGTCTAAATATAGAAGGTATTTAAGGTTTTAGATCAGGGGGCTGTAAAATCTTCATATTGAGATTGGAAGTTGGAACATTTTTAGTGATGTACTTAAATCACAGACTACCCTAACAATGAGGGTCTTAATGTATGTTACCATGTTTAAATATATTTTAAAAAACCTGAGGAAATACCAAGAGTTATGTGCATATTTGAGTTATAAAAGTCAGAAAAATGAGGTATTGAGTTTTATCAAAGGACCCCTCAGTCCTCAACAGTATGCATTCATTCAGTTTCATTCAGGTCCATCATTCTCAGTGGGTGACAGCTGCCTCCATGCATTATGTTCCTGCATTCAAAACACTGCTTTAACATTTTATTTTTGGATGAATGAGGAGGTTGGGATGGCGCCCCCGTTGAAAAGCGACTTTTTTCTTTGTACAATGAGTCACTCTGGGTATGACGGCAAATTACCCACCTAACTTTGTTATAACTTTCTTAAGGCACTCACAATACAAATGCAGCAAAAGAGATTATCATTCTGCAATTAGAGTTAGGGGAAATTATGTGCTTTACCTCAATGTGTTTTTGCAGATGTTCATTCGGAGCCACAGTGTTTGTACACTGCATTAGAGGAGCTGTCTTATGAACTGCATGTGTAAATATTCCACTGTTTGAGAACGAGTGGATTTCCTGCAGATGAGCAAATGTTTTCTCTTTGTCTGTCTGTTGTTTGTTTTTCTTCTTATGTCAAATGCTCATGTATCCTCTTCGGTTAGTTGAACACGATACAGTTTAGTGCAGCCCTTTTTTTTTTTAAGTTGGACTTCAGCATCTATGTAGAGTGAGGGAAAGAAGTGAGCTTGAGTCCTCAGCAGAAAAAGTCTGCACATCGGGGGCATTTTTAACTGTGTGTGAGTTCATGGGAGGCTGGAGCACTCTGAGCTGGTGGCTGCTCTATCACAAGGCAAACAGAGAGACAAACAACCGGGCACACTCACACGCACACCTAAAGGCGATTTAGAGCCACCAATTAACCTCACAAGCAAGTCTTTGGATTGCTGGAGGAAACTGGGCTCTCCCACACAAACACAGGGATTGAAAAGTCCACAGCAGAAAGCCGAGGGTACTGAACCAGGAACCTTTTTACTGAGAGGCATGGGTCCCATATTATGAAGAGCAGTTTTTTCATTTCTTATATTTACATCTCCATACACTGCAGTCATCATTCTGCCTTCTAACCCTGAGAATATGAGAGCAGAAAAGCCTCTGCATAGTTTATTTAGCCCACCCAGTGAGAAAACTTAGCTTCTGGGTGGCGATTTGAATCAGCATCTTTAGCGACATTACAACAGTAGCAACTCTAAAAGGCATCTATGTCAGTAGTTCCCAACCTTTTCCAAATCAGGGCCCTCTTTTTACTTTCAAAAATGTCCATGACCCTCCAACCCCATGATACAGACGCCATATAATGTCATCACTAATCACTATTTCATTATATATATATATATATTAATATTTGAATTATAATATCCATTTAAATGAAACTGAAATATGACATAACATACCATTAAATAACTTAATTACATTAGTGATTAATAATTACTACATTAGTCTTTATCATATCTAATATAACTGCACATTCCCACACACACATGCAAAAAAAAAAAAAAAATGAGAAAAAAAATATCATACTATTTTGTAAATGAATTGGCGGCCTATTTGCAATACATTTGCAGGCCCACCATGGGTCCACGGCCCACAGGTTGGGAATCACTGATCTCTATACTACAATCTGCAATGCCACTTACACCTAGGCTACTTTTGTTTTGCTTAGTGATTGTTCAATATCAATGATTTCTTTTCCGATCTGATACTAAGTAAAATTCAGGATGATACCAATACACTGCAAAAACTGAAATCTAAGCAAGTCATTATGTCTTATTTTTAGTCAAATTTGTCTTACTATTCTTGATTTGAGCCACATTTACTAGACAAGGTCATAAAAATGTCTCATTTCAAGTTTTTTAAAGACAAAAATGAGGCATCAATTCCTTGTAACAAGTAAAAAAAAATCTGCCAATGGGATAAGATAAAAGATTCTTGTTTTAAGACATCTTTCTAATTTCAAGAAACTTCCCGGGCAAACTCGTCTTATCCCATTGGAAGATTTTTTTTACTTGTTACAAGCAATTTATACCTGATTTTTGTCTTAAAAAAACTTGAAATAAGACATTTTTATGACCTGGTCTGGTGAATGTGGCTCAAATTAAGAACAATAAGACAATTTTTACTACAAATAAGACATAATGACTTGCTTAGATTTCTGTTTTTGCAGTGTACAATACAGATACTACTCCTTACCATTTTACCACAAACATCACAAACTAGAGGTGGGCAGATCAACCCAAAATATCAGTAGCAGTGGCGTTATCGGTATCAATCAATACTTATGTGATGAGTTTTACTTTCACTTTCTCTTCTGTATGTGTGCTCCTCTCACTCACTTTGCTTTTGATCACACCCAATACGTTTTAACCCAGTTGCAAGTTGTTCGTCATCTGCGATCAGTCTATTCTGCTATTATCTGCTGTTGTCAGTAAGTTGCTGATTTCCTAAATATTTTTGTATGTTTCTGTCATGGTTAATCTGCCAGTATGTACAACTGTTTAATCAAATATCTGAAATGCTAATATAAATTAATTGCTGTTATCCATAAATGATCAGACTTACTGTTTTACAACAGAGAAGGGAAAACAATAAAGCACATGTTTATTTTCTGATATTTTAATATATTCATTACACATAAATATTTTGACCTAACTAAGTGTTAAAAACTGGCCTAAAATGGTCTTCATGAAATAGATCTGCAATAAATGAGTGAATGTTAGGGATACTTATGTGCTGATGTGTTGAGCTTTTTGACAATCACCTGTGGCTGTGTTTGTCAAATCAACACCTATGTGACAAGTGTGTGTTCTGTGTAAGTGTGTTTTGGGTTCATTGCTGAGGGCTGTTGCTGAAACACCTCGGTACGCCACTGAAATTGACACAACTATCTGTATACCCATTCAACTGCAGGACCTAAGAAAACAGCTGCTGCTTTTTCATTTAATACAAAAACAAAACAAAACAAAACAAAAACATACAAGCTATAGTTGGTGATGATTTTTTGTTTGTACTCACCATGTTACCTTAGATCGCTTCAACAAGAAAGGCTGGCCACTTAACATGATACACAAAACAAGAAGTAGATACAGCACTTAAGTTTCAGTTGTCTCCTCCTGTTTGTGGTCAGAGTCGGGTTCATAAGCCGATGTACTGGCATGGGTTCTTCTGAATTTATCTTTTATGCTTTATTTTTGTGTGTACATGTGTTTTTTTTTCCACTTCTGCATTATCTCCACCAGTCTACACTCTCCACACTCAACAACCAGCTCAGACCCTGATTATCCCAGCATCCCCGACCAATTAGATCATTCCATGGCTTATGGAGTCAGAAGCTGAGAGGCTGCAGATCCTCCACCGAGGCTGAGTTCACTATTTCCTCAGCAACTGAATGTATAAACGTGCTTCAAAGTAGATGCGAACAGCTTAAAATACCATATGGACCTTTAAGGGTATGCTAAACGTATACGCTGATTGGATATATATTTCACTTCCATTGACACCTTGCAAGGCTAAAAGCACCTGACTGTATCCTACAAACTAGAACCCTGTGTCCAGAGCATAGCACCTTCTGTGATTTACTTTTCCAAACCCCACAAACACAACCCTGCTGCCAGAAATAGTCTCCACAACACAGAATGTGGATAAATCTGCCAGTGAAAGTAGCTCCCCAATAGATGCACTATTTCATCCAGTTTGTTAAAGTTTAATGAAAACTAGTGACCATCTGTTTTGGCAGACTGAACACATGTTGAGCTATTCCCGTGGCTTGTTGGTTCTCTGGAGGATAGCTTTTGTGAGCTTCGCTCAGTGTTCCCCCGTGGCACAGGAGACCACTGCCACCCAGCTTTTCAGGCTGTGTGAGAGCTAACTGAGGTAATTGAGCCCTCTTTTTTACATGTTTATTTTTTGGTCCTTTTTTTATGCCTCATTAGAAAGATGGGGCTTAAGGAATGGCAGCATGATAATAAATTAAGCTTGTGCCATTAGGACTATATGCAGCTTCTCTTTGTGTTGTGTTGTTATGAATGGATAGATGCATGTAAAGATGACTTTTGTGAAACTTGTGGCGAAGATCAGTCCTGTGAATATCCTTTTAAATATGATTTCTGTAAAGTGTATCTGCTTCAGATGAATGTACAAAATCATGCCACTATGAATCACACAGAACCAAAAGTAAGTAGTGGTGAGCAGTCAGGGGAGACAAGGGAGGCAGTGCCCACCATAAGATAATAGATAAGAAAAAAAAAAAAAAAAACCTACACTTTTTTCAATCGATTGTGGACAATTTATTGTTGCAAAATCAAATAATCAAACTTAAAAAGATATGGATTAGGGGTGCATGGGATGCTACCAAAGCTGCCTCAAGTCAATACATGAGGCTGCAGGAGGGGACAAACATCGTTTCCAACACTGGCTTCAGGCTCATGATGAGGGTCTGAAGTCGACTCTCGCTGCTTAATTAATTAAACACAGAACGTTTTGGAGGTTTGCACATCCGTATTCTGATTTCGTTCTGTTTAACGTTGGCATCATTGAGGCACAGCACTTTTCTGCCTCTGTGGGTTGTGACACCACGCCCTCCTTTAAGTCTCATGATGGTTTGTTGGAACAGTTTGCTTGTTTGTGTTGGAGTGGTTTTGCAACCTGACACGCCAGACAGACTGTTTCATACATCAGCCGTGGAAATATTTCAGTAGTCCATGTAGGTAAGGGGCACTTGCGAGTGTTTTCAGACCTTGCAGAAAATACAGCGGCTGGTGATTGGATGAGCGTTCTGCCTGATGTACTCGTCACATACCAATCTACATCAAGCCACAGTGACATAGGGGATGTGTAACCTGACACCTCAGACAGACAGTTCATACATCAGCTACAGAGAAATTTCACTGGTCCGGTTTGCTCAAAACATCATTTCCTGTCGGCTTCCGGAAAGGCTTTCAGTGTTGTTCTCTGTTCCTCTTTGAAAGAAGAATTTCTGATAAAACTGCAGATATTGCCATGCCCATGGAGGCAGCTTCGCACGCCGCCATTGTTTTCAAACATTCAGATGCTTCCCACTGACATCACGTCTTCAGCGCCCACAGCTCCCGCCTCTCTTCTCTGATTGGGTTGACAAAATCTCTGCCGGGTGAAATCGGTTGTGATTGGATCTTGGCAAGATGGATCTGCAGGATTTCAGAAAATGAATCAGGCACGTCCTGATTTTGCCTGGGAAGTGGAAATCTCTTGTTTAATGACAAGTGCACAAGTAGCCAGGTATTTCCGAAAAAAAAAAAAAAATTCCCACAAATTGATTTTTAAAGAATATATTTTCTGTCTACACCTGATTTCTTCAAAATAAGATAAAATAAATAAAAAAGCATCTACTCATAACCCGTACAATGCGTCAAAAAAGTGCATCTATATGCATGCCATGCTATGTCTCGTCAGTTGGGTTAAGTTGCACCTTCTTTCCTCAGTCTTGTCATGTCTGGTTTTATATTTTGTAGTCACATCTCTTCCCACCGCTGTGATTATCATCCTCACTCCTCATTGTTTCCACCTGTGTCCCTTTACCTCATGTCTTATAGTCTGTGTTCTCCCCTGATCTTGACCACAGCTTGAATTCTTAGTTTAGTTTTTCCATTTTTCTTATCTTCCAGTGTTGCTGTGATTTTTTTTGCTGCTGCCTTTTTGCAATAAAGTATGTATTTTTTGTGAAGTCGTGCTTCTGGGTCCTTCTTCACCAGTTTCCTTGTCATGCCAGACCTATAGGTGTCAGTGTTTCAGACGTGAAACCATGTCATTCTGTCTTTTCCAGCAGAGATTTAAACATGGGCACTGGGATATTTTGTTTTTGTGGTTAAAGAAGTTTGCTCTTCAACAAAAGAAATAAAATACACACAAGCAAGAAGCGTTTGCTTAAATGTTAAAACTAACATGCCTGAGGCAATCACGCCATTGACAAACTTAGCATATATGTGACGTTTGAGATCCAAAAACTCTAGTTTCATGTGTACACAAGTAACCAGAGTTTTCCAAAATCTTCACTTTGGCTGCAGTTTTTGGTAAAGATAATTTTTAGTGATGTAAAACTGTATGGGTGATATCAGTGTTTTTGGTTTAGATTGTGCTCTTGCAATGTAAATCCTGTAGAAATGCCAGTGAATATGTGTTTCAGTTTTGAATTGGCAGCAATCATCTGTGCCTTTAGTCATTATGAGTAATTGTGTGTGGTCAGTGATAGCAGTGAACCATAACACTATAATCGCTACACACACACACACACACACACACACACACACACACACACACATACTATATATCTAATTTATTTTAATTTCCATCTATTGCTGATGCTGCCTCTGTAGTCATGGACCTCACTGCATGTTACTACTCAATCACACTTCGTAAGGATGGATGATGATTATGAGTCCAGGAAAAGCAAATGAGTATTGATTAAATTTTACCTTTTGTGCACAAAGGGTTTTGTGAATTTGTCTCTTGTCTCTGTGACTCTATGGAGATGCTCTTGAAGTGAACTACCATCTATCTATACCTTAATCCTCCTCTTCAAGCAGCACCTGTACCTTTACCTTCCATTGTATCTTCCCGGTGTCTCTCCCCCTGCATCGACTTTTATCTCTCCCACGCCCCCCTGGAGAGGCATCTGAAAGTCTGAAACTTAATAAGATTTAGTTGTTATAAACTAGACTTGACCTCAAACTGAACCAGCAGACTCATTTGGATTCTGAGAACATAACCTGAGTATGCATCGGGTTTCAGGATGTTCCAACTCTCACAATGGTCCTGAAAACCAATTTAAGCCACTGGCAAACAACAGAAAAAAAACACCTTCTGAAATGCTTTTGTTTCATTTATAAAGCAAAACATTCTTTTAGAGAGTGTGAATAGATTCTCCGTTGGAAACTAACCTTACCGGTGAGAATACCAAAGGTAAAAGTACTGGCTGTGCTTTTGTTCTATTTTTAAAAACCAGCAAAAAAGGGACATTTGTTCTTTTTTTTTTCATTACTGGTCATTTTAATTGCAGAGGGAAGATAAAAGATTCCAGGAATACGACATAACACTCAAAGAAATATCTTTTCTTTTTACCGGCAAAGGTTGCATTATTTCATTTTCCATCTCCCCGGCTAAAAGCATCTGTACTCACCTTCAATAAAAGTTTGTTTAACAATGTCTTTGCGAGTCATTCTGGATTTATTTACAGCCGAACAGGAGGAACTCAAAGATAAGTTTCCAAAGCAGATATAATTTGGAGATGTCTGACTTTGATTCCATATCTCAGGGTGAAGAGCGCCTCATGATTCCTCTGAGTTTGTATTCTTGCGCGTAGTTTTCCTGGCTCTCCTTCACAGTGTGAGGGACGACTGACAGACTTTATCTGCAGGAATAATGAGCCAGGAGGATCCATCAGAGCTAGAGGAGACCTTTTTCAGGCTTTCTACGTGCATGCTGGGAAAGAATAGACCCACACAGAATACTCTTCATTTTGTTCTACTTAACCTAACACAACACACTTCCATTTTTTGCCAAAATGTGTTTGGCTGGCTGAAATGGCGATGTGGAATATCAATTCAAGGCCAGTGAGGCAGTCAGGTTCAGTGAGGCAGGGGGGG
>RPOG01003316.1:0-23142 GCA_008086565.1 Thalassoma bifasciatum
CCGCCGCCGTCAGGAGGCGTGTCCATTGTTCCAGATTCACCGTGAACTCACCCTCTCTCTCTCCTCCAGGAAACATCGATAAGGTCGACCTGAGCAAACTGAACCAGATCGAGGAGTCGCTGAAGAGCGCCAAAGGGAAGATGACCAACAGCGAGCTGGACAGGAAGCTGGCGGAGCTCAACGACGTGGCGAGGACCCAGGAGGACATGATCAACGACTACGACCGGCAGATCCGGGAGATCCGCGGCGACATCGACAACCTCATCGACATCAAGAACATGTTACCCGACGGCTGCTTCAACACGCCGTCCCTGGAGAGGCCTTAGCCCCGCCCACTTCCTCCTCCATCCACCTCCGACACTCCGCGTCACTCCTAACACTGCGGCGAGCACGCCGGCCTTTACCAAAACAGTTTTTTAACTCTCCTTTCTGATTCTCCTCTTTGTTTTTTTCTCTTCAACAAAGACGCCAACACTTCACCGTCATGAAAAACAGAAGTTTGTTTTTTTTTTTTTTTTTCCGAGGCGCCGTAACGCGGTTTCGCTCGCACGAACTAAAGACGCCGTGCAGAGCGGCGGAGGAACCTCAGAGAAAAACCAGAACCACAAACCCGACGTGACTGCACCGTCTGACCCACAGGAAGTTTCACCGACGCAGAAGCTCCTCCGCCTGCGTCCACCCGCCATTACCCATCATGCCCCACGGCGACACGCTGCCGGGCGCTCCCTGTCAGCCATGTTTTCCGACCCCCCCACAGTGAAGGAAGCTTTTCCCCCAAAGCTGCGACATCATCACCTCCTCTTCCTCTTCTTCTACAGTATTCTCTCTCTCTCTCTCTCTCTCTCCACACGGGTCGTGTTGTTCCGCTAAGCCACGCCCACTCTGCTGGCGTGGGCCAAACTTCTGAAGTCCAGAAAAAAGAGCCTTTTAATCTTGTCTGCACCAGATACCAGCATCTAAACATCCTGTTTCTAGGCGCTCTGGATCTTGTCCTAGGTTTAGAAGATGTTTTCTATTTATGCGCAAGATACTAACGCTGTAGAAACAACAGGGTTGTCATGGTAACAAGGGGTAAAATTCTGCGCACGCCAGATATCATCATGTCCACGCAAGATAAGAATCTTTTCAGCAAGATTCATGACTCATTCACAAGATTAATATTTCATGTGTACAAGTTTGAATCTTGGTTTTTAAAAGGTTGAGGAAATTTTTATAAGATATGAATCTTGCGAGAACAAGATACAAACTCTTGCGCCCAAGATTCTTTATTTTATACATCAGACATTATCTGATCAGGTGACACCTTTGATGCACAAGATGTGGGAAAGAAAAGAAAGAATTTTGCGCACGCCAGATATCATCTTGTGTGAGCAAGATATGAGCCACATAGGGAAGATGTATAACTTGGTAGCAAGATTAAAATTTCACAACATCAAGATAAGATTGTTTCTCCTTTGCGCAAGATAAATCAGAAATGCTTTTAAGATATGAATGTTGTGAAAACAAGATAGTAACTTTTGCAGGACAAGATACTTTAATTTATACATCAGACATTAACTGATCAGGTGACACCTTTGATGCACAAGAAAGAATTTTGCGCACGCCAGATATCATCTTGTGTGAGCAAGATATGAGCCACATAGGGAAGATGTATAACTTGGCAGCAAGATTAAAATTTCACGTGCAAAAGTTTCACCTTCTAAAAATCTAGACTCTGACATCAAGATAAGATTTTTTCTCCTTTGCGCAAGATAAATCAGAAGTGCTTTTGAGATATGAATATTGTGAGAACAAGATACTAACTTTTGTGCTCAAGATTCTTTAATTTATACATCAGACATTATCTTACCCTTTTTTAATTTCATCTGCCATCTTGGGTGCACAAGATACTAATAGTGTAGGTAAGATATAGAATTAGAGCTAAGGAGAGAGTAAGCAAGATTAATATTTCGTTTGCAAGGTAAATGCTTTTTTAAAAAAAATCAGGATTCTGATGTTGAGGAGATTTTTTTTTCCTTGTTTCCGCAAGATATCAGAAGTGCTTTTAAGAGATTAGTGTTGGGAAAACAAGATTAAATGTGCACAAGACAGTCTTGCACATATCAGACATCATCCTGTGCACACATGATATTGATCTTGCAAAGAAATACGACTCTTCAGCAAGATTAACGGTTTGTGTGAAAATGTTCATAACTTGATTTTTAAAATAATGATCTTGAGTTAGATAGAGTAAAAAATTATCCTTTTTGCGCAAGATATGAGTGTGTTTCAACATAGGGGACAAGATGTTAGCTTATGCACCAAAGATGCTGAGTTTTGCTTTGTGCAAGATACTATCATGCATAAACATCCTATTTCTTGTTTGCGCAAGATCCAAGATTATGATCGTGCAAGATTTTGCAAGATTTTGACAGCATAAGCTTGCTGTAATACAAAAGTTACAACCTTGTACGCTCAAGATGCCATCTTGTGTGCATGAAATATGAGTCTACCAGAATTTATCTTGTTTTCACAAGTTTGAAAACATGATATTTTGATCTTGGTGGCAAAAATGTCATCTTGTGCGCATGAAATATGAATCTACCAAGATCCATCTTGTTTTTACAAGTGGGTAATAATGCCATTTTGTGTGCATGACATATGAGTCTAACAGGATCAATCTTGTTTTCATAGGTGGGAAAAAATGTCATCTTGTGTGCGCAAGATACTATCTGGCGTGACAGTTTTCGAGGACGTTCCCTGTGATTTAGATCTTAAATTCAGAGTTATAATTCCACAGAAACTCTATTAAAATCTTGTTGTATTTTCTCCCAACAAGATCGTTATCTTCTGCAAACAAGATACCATAAATTTCCGGACTTCAGGAGCTCTGCAGGTGCGCGTGACGTCTCTGTCATTTCATGAACGGATGTTTTAACACTACAGACATTTATCTGGACTTGCTGCTTATCTCTGGTGTTTTTTACCGTCACACATTAACGTTTTTATTTTTCTTCCAGGCTAAATCCAACACTATGCAACTTTGTACATTTGCGTAGCGAGAATTTTATCTGATACACTGGTGCTAATAATTATTTCAAATGTTATATTTTTGTGTGAATGTTTTTTATTATGACATAGAGAGTGAGGTATTTGTTATTTGTGTAAATATATGCTTCAATGATTCAGGACTGGCTGGTTTTTCAGAATAAAAGAAGAAGCTCCACCGCAAACAGCCACAACAAGTTCTATCACAATCAATCAACTGAAACCTCCAGGTTAAATCTATATATAAATATCTATGATAACGTCTGTGGTATGTTATTATTATTATTTTAATATGCTTGCTTGTATACACGGCTCAGTGTCTCTGCCTCATAGCGATGCCAATATTTCGTTTTTTTTTCTTGTTATTGATTCTCTGTGAGTTAATTCAACCTAACTGAATATTTTTTAATTTTTTTGACACTTTTTTTTTTTTTTCCTCCTCTCCACTGAGGAGATGAAGAGCTGTGCCACACGTCGCTCCATTAGTTAGTCTTTGTGCCTTAATATAAAGTTGTTTTAATCACAGTCCACCTTTTATTTCACAGATTTTCTCCTTGTTTTTTTTTTTTATTTTATTTTATTTTTTTAGAATCAGGTCCTGAGCTTTAGACGTTTGTTCCTGCAGATAAACACACCTGATGTTTTTGTTTATCCGTCTATTACCCGGTGAGGGAAAACCTTGAATGTTCACTCTGATCTCACCGACTTCTTTTCTGTCGCTTTTTTTTTTTTTTTTTCCTCCCTCCATCCAGACGGTCGCTCTGCAGGTCATGCAGCACACACACACACACACACACACTCTCACACATGATGTATAAACAGTATTTTAAGTTATAATGTACCAGTTCTTTGTATTGTTGTAACCCTGTTGATGCTGTTGTGCTGCTCGGCCTGCAGACGTCCTCTCTCTCTTCTTCTTCTTCTTCTTTTTTCCTCCTGACGTCATGTTTGCAGCTCTGTGAGGACCTGAATGACCCTGTTTGTTCACATGTGCCTGTAAATCCAAACTTAACATTTGAATAATAAAAAATTACTACAGGAAGCAGAGTGTGAAGACTTATCTTTTATTATTTGTTTCTCAGGAACAACAGCTCTGACTCTGAACCAACCTTTTCAAAATAAAAGCCAGAAAATCCATCACTATTTAAACTTCTTAATGTGGAAAACTCCTCAAACACAAACAAAGCTGTGATTCCCTGCTATTACCAGTAGGTGGCGTCATAGTCCTGTTTGAGTCTGTACAAGCGTCAAACAACCACCACATGTTTGGTTTAATACTTTTTTACACAGTCTATAATATAAAATGTAATAAAATGTAAATGTAATATAAAAAAATACTTTTTTTCTTGTCATAATCAAAAATATTGAGCAAATTTACTATTCCAAAATATTGAATAATAAATAATTCTTAAAACATAAACATAATCTTGTAAGAGGTAACATGTTAAAAATATTACAACATATTCCTTTTAATGTCTTGAAATACAGGCATGATACACTATATTTATGAATAATAATTTTCATTCATTTCATTTAAATACATATGATTTTGTGCAAGTTCATATATAAGAAATTTTTACAACATGTTTGTTTTTACGTTTAGGTATGAATACAGACACTTTATTTATGAATAGTAATATACATATAGTGTATTTAAAGGGATGTGATTTTGTAGAAGCCATCATGTTAGAAATTTTGTATGAGTTAACGTGAGAAAAATCACAAAATATTTATTTTTGTATGTCTCAGAATTAATACAAAGAAGACTTTATTTGTGAATAATAATATATTTATATTTCATTCAAATATATGTAATTTTGTACAAGTAAACAAGTTAGAAATATTACAATGTATTTCCTTTTTTTATGTCTTAGAATTAATACAGACACGATACACTTTTTTTATAAATAGTAATATACATATAGTTTATTTAAAGGGATATGATTTTGTAAAAGCCATCATGTTAGAAATATTACAACATAATACTTTATGTCTTAGAATTAATGCAGACATTATTAATTGATATTACATTTAATTTTGTATGAGTTAACGTGAGAAAAATCACGAAATATTTATTTTTATACGTCTCAGAATTAATAAAATTTACATTTCATTTGAATATATGTAATTTTGTACATATAAACAGGTTAGAAATATTACAACGTATTTCTTTTGTTATGTTTTAGAATTAATACAGACATGATACACTGTATTTATGAATAGCAAAACACATTTATTCGATTTAAAAATATGTATTGTAATTTTTGCCATTTGACGTGTTAGAAACACAAACTTTTTATTGATTTATTCATTTATTTTTAATGTACTGACTCGATTAATCGACCTGATGTTTTGGTATTTTCGGGATTCCGTCAGACTTCGATGCGCGCGCACCTCTGTCCCGACACGAGCCCGACCCGGCGCGCCCCCGCGGGCTCGTGCCCGGGGGGAGAGAGAGAGAGAGAGAGAGACACTGACCGACTACACCGGGACTTTCTCTCTCTCTCTCTCTCTCTCCCTCTCTCTCTCTCTCTCTCTCTCTCTTCAGCGGCACCACCAGGACCTTTCAGCCGCTCCTGGGTCTGTGTTTTTCGGGATAAAAAAAGGAAAGAGAGTCCCCTCTGGTCCCGGACCGTGGTTTTACAGGAGTTTTATCCCCGCTGAGGAGACTCTGGAGAGCGGGAGAATGAGGCAGAACCTGCCGGGCTCCCGGAGCTCCTGTGCCGGCTGCTGCTGCTCCAGCTAACGGCTAACGGAGAGCCACAGGGCGGACAACGCGACTGAAGTTTACCGCTGCTCCGCCTCCGACCACCGGGGACTTTAAACCGGACTTTACCGACAAACTCCCACTTCAGGAGGGTTTTACCGGGACCAGGACAAGTTTGTGCCCCCTTTGGATCCTCTTTGGATCATCTTTGGATATTAACCACCGGACATGGAGACGGACTCAGCAGCGGGCGACGTGGAGTCTCTTCACGGCGGACTGAGCCTCCTGGACCCCCTGGTGGACCGGACCCTGGTGGACCGGACCCTGGTGGACCGGATCTTAGTGGACTCTGTGTCTCAGCAGCAGGGATGGCTCCGAGTTTACGGTAAGAGAAACCAACTGACCCCACGGAGCAGGTTTGACCGTGCCGAGGGTCAGGTTCCTGCCCCGGGCTGAGGCTGAGGGAGCGGAGCTTCTCCCGGTGAGTGTCCGGGGCTCAGCGCTCAGATCCGGGGTCAAACCAGCGCCCTCCCGCTGGGGCAGGTCCGAGAGATGGGTCATCCTAAAACCTCCAGAGGGATGGACTCTGGATATGGAAGCACTTTTCAGCCAGAAAGAAAAAATAATCATGAAAATTTCCCTTCGTTGACAATTTTTTGGCCCATTTCCAGTGAAATTTTGAGATAAAAAAAAAATCAAAAAGGAATATAAAGTCTAAATTTTGAGACAGAATGTCAGAGTTATGAGAAAGTCTCAATTCTGGGATAATAAAATCAAAGTTTTGAGGTAAGTCAATAATTTGTGGTAAAAAGTCAAATATCAGAGATAGAAAGGTCCAAATTTTGAATAAAAAGTCAAAATTATGAGAAAAAAATTCATAAATCATGAGATTAAGTCACATTATGAGCAAAAAAAATCAACAAAACGTTAAAATTTAAAGTTTAAAATTAAAATTTTGGGATGACATGTTAAAATTCTTGGATAAAAATTACAAATCTGTTCAAAAACAGTCCAAATTATATACAAGTCTCATTATGAGGAAAAATGATCAAATTAGATTAGAGATAAAATCTTAGAATTCTGAGATAAGTCATTTTATGAGGAAAAAAGTCTGAATTTTAAGATTAAAATTCTAGATTTTGGGATAAAAGGTCTTCATGTTGTGGTAAATATCTGAAAATTTGAGACATTAAAGTTGTAATTTTTTGTGAGAAAAATGTTAAAGCTATGTGTTGAAAATCAAAATAATGAGATTAATTCAAATTATTAGGAAAAAAGCTGGAATTCTGAGATTAACTGTCAAAATTTTGAGATAAAAAGATGAAATTTTGTTTTTTTTTTAAATCAAATTTTGACTTAACATGGGCAAAAAATATCAACACTGCAATTTTTCATATTGATTTTTTTTCTAACTGACTGAAATTGGATTTTTTTTTTATTAAACTCTGAAAAACAGGCATTTAAAAATTGTTTCTGTGACTCAAATGTGTAAAAACAGACTCATACCTGCAGCTCAGACTGAGGGAGGTCTGTTGACTTAAGTTTACAGGTGAAGCAGAAATAGCTTATTTACACAGTTTCTTACATAAATGATGGCTAAAACACTGTGACAGTGACATATAGATCACTGAAACTGCAGAATAATGTGTTTTTCTGCAGCTTTGTCCTGTTGAATGAGTGTTTGATGTAACAAACGAGCTTTAATTTTAATCTGCTGACTCTTTTAAAGAAACTAATCCTTTAAAAATGACCTGGGAGTAAACGTTAAAGAAGACGCTGAACTGTCAGATCAAGATAAACCTCTGTCATTATAAAAATGTGAGTGTGTGTACGTGACTTTCTGCAGCAGAGACTCTGTGTCCTGTAAAAACTGCACTGGTATTTCCAGGTGATGTGCAGGTGTGACGGTGAAACTCTCTCTCCTCTGTCTTTTCTTTGCACAGTGACGTTTGCGTCATGTGACCTCTCAAATCCTCTCTCCTGCTCCCAGCTCGATCTTTTCTCCTCCTTCATTGTGCTGGTCGAGCTGAACTCAGTGTGTGAGAGAAAAGTCTGGATCTTTATCAGTCTGATCCGTCTCTGTGTCTCTCTAAACAGCTCACACTTTCACTCATGTGGAGCTCAAACACGGCGCAGTAAAGTGACGCCTAAATGAACTAACCTACATTAAACACACAGCCAATCAAAACAGCCAAACTACGCACATGACACGAATCATTTTTGAAGCTTAGACTGTAAACAAAACCTGTACATTTCAAAAACAAATGTACAAATTAAGCAAACAGCTCAGTTAAATACAACTATTTACATTAAGATAAAGAAAATTTACAAAGTGTTTTATACAGTTCTTTACAAAACCATAATGTGTCAACGAGATTTTGCAGGATTAGTCATAAATTGCTCACACACAAAAACTAAACTACATACCAATGATGTTTAAAAACACTCTTTAAAGTCACAGACTCTCCTAGCAACCATGTAGTTCTGTGATTGGCTGATGTGCTGTACTTTCGACCAATAGGAAAAGAGCGTCATATTTGTTTGTTTTTGTCCTCGCTCACCTTTTCAGCTCCATAACTCTCTCTACAGAATCACCTGTTTTTACTGTTTTATCCTGCAGAAAACTTGTGACAATACTCAGGGAACTGTTTCTCTTTTTTTTTTTAACATAGTTTTAACATCTTAAAACGTTTTAAATACAAACCCCAATACCAAGAAGTCGGAACATTGTGTAAAATGTAAATAAAAACAGAAAACAATTATTTGCAAATCCACTTCAACCTATAGTCAGTTGAATTCACCACAAAAACAAGATATTTAATTTTCAGATTGAAAAACTTTATTGTCCTTTAACAACACTGGTAACAACACTTATTGCAGTCCAGTCCAGTAGCTGCACTCTTCTACTACGGAGCCACGCTGTTGTAACAGGAGCAGAATGTGTCTTGGTTCCATTGTCTTGCTGAAATAATCAGGGACGTCCCTGAAAAAGACAAAGTGTCTTGGATGGCAGCAGATGTTGCTCCAAAACCTGTTTGTACCTTTCAGCATTAATGCTGCCTTCACGTCCATGATTTCCAAAAAGAGTTTAACTGTTGACTCGTCAGACCACAGCAGACTTTTGCACTTTGACTCAGTCCATCTCAGATGAGCTCAGGTCCAGCTCACATCAACAGTGTTATAGGTGTGGACTCTTGACGTCACTGAAACGCAAACATGACTCACAGACTTTGAGCAACATCAGCAGCAGTTTACTCACTTCACTCCTCACTTCCCCTCAGAGCCACAAACAAACACAGGGAAACACAAACTCAGCTACTGTCATGGAAAAGAGTTTAAAGAGCTCTGAGGAACGTTGAGTTTGAAGAATTAAGGAAGTCAAAGCTGAATTTATACTTTTTTAGTGACTTAGTGCTCTGAGACACCTGTGTGACTATGAATGAAAACACAGAATCTTTTCCCTCTCCCAGTTCTTAACAGCGTGTATTTCCCCTTTAACATCAGTGACAGCTTGAAGTCTTTTGTGCTGGTTGTGGATGAGGGTCTTTATTTTCTCAGATGGTAAAACTGACCATTCTTCTTGGCAAAAAGCCTCCAGTTCCTGTAAATTCTTGCTCTGTCTTGCATGAACTGCAGGTTTGAGATCTCCCCAGAGTGGCTCAATGATATTGAGGTCAGGAGACTGAGATGGCCACTCCAGAACCTTCACTTTATTCTGCTGTAGCCAATGGCAGGCGGACTTGGCCCCATAATTTTGACTTTGCTGCTCCAAGTTATTGGCTTTTAGCTCATAATTTTGGCTATTTATCTCAACATTTTGACTTTGGTAACTCAATAATTAACTTTTATGTCATAAGTCATATCATTGAGGTCAGGAGACTGAGATGGCCACTCCAGAACCTTCACTTAATTCTGCTGTAGACAATGGCAGGTCCACTTGGCACCATAATTTTGACTTTAGTACTTCAAATTATTGACTTTTTTTCCTTTTATAATTTTGACTTTTCATCTTAAATTATTGACTTTTATGTCATAATTTTGACTATTTATCTCAAAATTTTAGATGAACAGTCAAAATCCTAACTTCATCTCAGAATATTGACTTTAACATCTCAAATTGTTTGACTTTAACTCATTATTTTGACAATTTTGTCTAGACATTTTGACTTTGATAACTCAATAATTGACTTTTTTGTCATCTTTTTGACTATCCCCATGTTTGAGACTGAGATGGCCACTAAAGAACCTTCACTTTATTCTGCTGTAGTCAATGGCAGGTCCACTTGGCCTTGAAATCATACATTCAAAGCAAAAATCAGTCAAGAAATCATAAATTCTGCTGGGGTATGTCAACTTAGACACATAACTGTACATCATAAATTAAAAGATGAAACAATATTTTTGGGTGGATTTTATTTAAAGGGTTAATAAACATATCAGTTCCAAAAAGACCCCCAGAATTTTCTGACTATTTTTTGATGGGTCAGTCATTACAGAGACAAAACTAACTAGTTCAGCCCTCAAACACTAATGTCTGCTCATAGCCACGCCCCCAACAGGCTTTCTAGAGAACTGTCCAATCAGAGTGAAGGGGGTTTCTTAAAGAGGAAACAGCTTAAACAAAGTGTTTCAGACAGAGTCTGAAATAAGTTTTGAAAAGACCAGATGAATAAAAATAGGGACTATTATGAGCTGTTTAGATACAACGTTGGCACCAGAGGGACAGGATAGAAACTAAAAGAAGCACCATACCCCTCTTTAAAAAAGTGTTTCAGACCGAAGCTGAAATAAGGGTTTTAAAAACACTACTAAAAATAAAAATAGGGATTATTATGAGTCATTAAGATACTGCAGGCATGAAAGGGACAGAACTGAAACAAAAAAAACACCACTATACCCCTCTTTAATAAAAGTGTTTCAGACCGAGGCTGAAAAAACAGTTTTAAAAATACTACGAAGAATAAAAATAGGGATTTTTATGAGTTGTCAAGATACTTCGTTGGCACCAGAGGGACAGGATAGAAACTAAAAGAAGCACCATACCCCTTTTTAAAAAAGTGTTTCAGACCGAAGCTGAAATAAGGTTTTTTAAAAACACTACAAAAATTAGAAAATAGAGATTTTGATGAGCTGTAAAGATATTGCAGGCATAAAAGGGACAGAACTGAAACAAGAAAAAAAAACACTATACCCCTCTTTAATAAAAGTGTTTCAGACAGAGGCTGAAATACGAGTTTTAGAAACACTACTAAGAATAAAAATAGGGATTTTTATGAATTGTCAAGATACTTCTATGGCACCAGGGGGACAGAATAGAGACCAAAAAAACCCACCATACGCCTCTTTAAAAAATGTGTTTCAAACCGAAGCTGAAATAAGGGTTTTAAAAACACTACAAAGAATAAAAATAGGGATTATTATGAGTTATTAAGATACAATGTGGGCACCAGAGGGACCGAATAGAGACCAAAATTAAAAGCACCATACCCCTCTTTAAAAAAAGTGTTTCGGACCGAAGCTGAAATAAGGGTTTTAAAAACACTACAAAGAATAAAAATAGGGATTATTATGAGTTATTAAGCTACAACGTGGGCACCAGAGGGACAGAATAGAGACAAAAAAACCCTACCATACCCCTCTTTAAAAAAACAAAAACTTAAAGGGGTCTGAGCCTTGAGGAATGGATTAGCAGTTGTTAAAAATAACTTCAGCTGCCAGTTTGATAAAGTGGCTCCTGAATCTTGCAGAGCATGAGCCATCGGTGAAACCGTGACATCATCCGTACGTTGAATTTATCTCACGTGAGCACAAAGCACTCTGGGAGTTTGTGGAGGATTGTGGGTGAGTGTTGGTGGCCACAGTTAGAATGATTAGTGTTGATCTGTGTTAAATATCCTGATCAGTATGTATCTGGGTCACAACTCGTACACAACATCATCGCGACGGCGCCGGTTGCCAGGTTTTTGTTGGCAAACATGTTGAAGAATTGGCAACCGGCTCCTGGCTCCGGTTTCCAATCATTGGCAACGAGCTGGGTTTGTTTGGGGAAGTGAAATTCTCATGTAACTTCTGACGTGTGGTTAAAGAGTTAAAGAGTCTCATAAACAAACTGAGTTTTCATTTTCTGCTTTGCTGTGGATTTTTTAGTATTTAGATGAAAAACAGAGAGAAGGTGTGTTTGTTCCCACGGCCCCTGAAGGCAGCAGCAGCAGCAGCAGAGCTGGTGTCTGTGGGAGCAGCTCTGTGTCAGGATGTTTGCTCTCTCACCCCTCCCTCCCTCCCTCCCTCCCTCCCCCGGCGTTGGCAGAGTGTGATGTCAGCAGCCAGTTTGTGCCGGTGATCTCACCCAGCAGGACTCCGGCTCTGGCATCAGACCCTCACATACCTCAAAAACTCATCCAACAAAACTCATCCAACAAAGAGTCCTGCTGCTTTTTCTGTCTGCTCGACCAGAAACAACCGGCTCAGAGGTTGAAGCTGCAGGTTAAAGCTGCAGGTTAAAGCTGCAGGTGAAAGCTGCAGGTTAAAGCTGCAGGTCAAAGCTGCAGGTTAAAGCTGCAGGTCAAAGCTGCAGGTTAGAGCTGCAGGTCAAAGCTGCAGGTTAAAGCTGCAGGTTAAAGCTGCAGGTTAAAGCTGCAGGTCAGAGCTGCAGGTTAAAGCTGCAGGTCAAAGCTGCAGGTTAAAGCTGCAGGTTAAAGCTGCAGATCAAAGCTGCAGGTCAAAGCTGCAGGTTAAAGCTGCAGGTTAAAGCTGCAGGTTAGGGCTGCAGGTTAAAGCTGCAGGTCAAAGCTGCAGGTTAAAGCTGCAGGTTAAAGCTGCAGGTTAAAGTTGCAGGTTAAAGCTGCAGGTTAAAGCTGCAGGTCAGAGCTGCAGGTTAAAGCTGCAGATTAAAGCTGCAGGTTAAATCTGCAGGTTAAAGCTGCAGGTCAAAGCTGCAGGTTAAAGCTGCAGGTTAAAGCTGCAGGTTAAAGCTGCAGGTCAAAGCTGCAGGTTACAGCTGCAGGTTAAAGCTGCAGGTCAAAGCTGCAGGTTACAGCTGCAGGTTAAAGTGGCAAAAAAAAGAAAAATATTGCTAGAAAAATTTTTGAAGAAAATTTAAAAAGTTCTGAAAGTAGCAAAATTTGTGAAGAAAGACAAAGAAACATTGACAAGAGATCAAAAAGGGCGAACAATTTGACTTTTTATTCCAAACATTTGATTCTATTTGGAAATTTCAACCTTTTAAATCAATATTCTCACTATTTGATTCATAATTTAACTTTTCATCTCATATTTTGAGTTGTTTTATCTCATTATTTGACTTGTAATGTCAAAATTCTCTCTTTTTATTGCATAAACTTGACTTTTCTTCTCAGAACTGTTACTTTATATCTCCAAATTTTGTTGTTTTTATCAAAAAATTGAACCAGTCTCTTCCAAAATCTTGACTTTTCATCTCTAAATTGTGTCTTTTTTTTTTTGCACAAATTCGACCTTTTATGTCATGATTTTGACTTTTAATCTTAAAATTTGGCAGGTGATAAATGTGTGTTTTCAGTTTTTTTTACATCATCCTCCAGTCCAGAGACGTGTTGTTGAGAGTCGGAGGATTTTCCCGCTGTAATCAGAGTCGGATGTTTCTCATGGATGTGAATCAGATGAAGTGTAGTTTTTAATCTCAGGTGAAAAGTGTTGGACAAAGCGTCAGAGCAGTGAGTCTGGATCTTTGTTTTATTTAACGATGAGCGGAGTCACTGATCACTTCCAGCTTTAATCATCTGTGGATTCAGGGATTAATCCGCTCAGTGAAAACATCCACAGAGAGCGAGTGTGGCGTGTAATCCACAGAGAGACTATAAGCCTGTTAAAGCTGACGGCAGACAGACGCACAAACACACGTCTGATCCAACGCCCCCGCCTCCTCGCCCCCCAACGCTCAGCCCACGCCGTCACATGACCACAAACTGTGAATCATTTCATCTGAGCGCTTTAATCCTCCACTTTGTGTCCTGTCCCTTTAAGAGCAGCAGCTCTGACAGGTGAAACAGGACGTGTACTGTCTCTTTAAGAGCAGCAGCAGCTCTGACAGGTGTGTGAACAGGACGTGTACTGTCCCTTTAAGAGCAGCAGCAGCTCTGACAGGTGTGTGAACAGGACGTGTACTGTCTCTTTAAGAGCAGCAGCTCTGACAGGTGTGTGAACAGAATCAGCTGACTCTTGTTTACCTTGATGACGTCGTGGTCATGAGAGGGAGCTGAAGATCAAACAGCTGATTGTTCAGGTGTTTTACCTACCTGTTGACTTAAATTAAAGGATCATTACACTGTTTTTTTTACTGATCCCTGAAGTAAACAAAGTAAATGTTTTCTCATATTAATGAAAGATCTTTTCCACCTGTTTAAAATAATCAAAGATGAAAAGATGAGACGGTAGAAAGGGAGAAACCTTTACCATCAGGAAAATTGAGGCCAACTTTTAACGTGGTTACACCATAAATAAAATATTACCTTTACTAGAGGACTATTATGGGATGGAGCTGAGCAAACGCAGCCTTTTTTAAGGAGGAAGCTGGATGATTTAGTCTTTTTATCTCAGTTTTTTCACAACTTCAACACAATTTTTCTGACTTTTATCTCAAGATTTTGCCTTAATTATCGCGAATCATTGGGAAATTTTAACATTTGGTGACTTTTCAATCCATTTTTGCCACCTTTAACTTGTTTTTTTGATGCATTTGAGGATTTTTGCCACCTTAACTTACCTCATTTGATGCTTTTTCATCCTTTTTCCACCTTCAACTTATTTCATTTTTTTTACCACTTTTGCCACTTTCATTTTTTTAACGCCTTCTGACGAATTTTGCCACTTTAAACTTATTAAAGTTGATGGTTGTCGATCATTTTTGCAACCTTGGATTTATTATTTTGCTGACCATTTCTGCCAATTAAGAATTGTTTTTATGACGTTTGACAACTTTTGCCGCTTTCAGCTTATGTATAAATTGATGGGGTTTCTTTATTTGCGACCTTAAACTAATTTTTTTATTGTGTTTTAACCATTTTTGCCACATTTTACCATTTTTTTTCCAGCTTCTTTTTTCACTATTTTTGCTACCTTTAATTTATTTTCTGGATCAAAAGTTCAAATTTAATCTTGAAAGCATAAATAATTCATCACATGAATTTGACTTTTTATCTCAAAATTTCATGTTTGTTGCATAGTTTTGACTCAAAATGTTGACTTTTCTTCGCATAATTTGATTTCATTGCTAAATTTTGACTTTGCATCTCTGAATTTTGACTTATCATGAGCAAAATAAAATGTCATCAGGGTCAGTGCTTTAATTTAATTTTAATTGTCAGAAACGGTCTTCCTTTAATATTTTATTTTATATAACCTGACACAGTTAAGGATATTTTGCACTACATTATTTTTAAAAGTCAAGAGTCAAAGATAGCTCTTTTTGTTCTTCAGTTTTTATAACTAAAAATAAAATTTAAAAGTCCGGTTTAGACATAACAGGAATAAGTTTTAGGGATTTGAGAAAAGTCAAAATTTGACTATTTATCCAAAAATCTCCTTAAAACATTTTTTTTTGCCTTTTATCCTTTAATTTTGTATTTATTTCTTATAATTTTGACTTAAATCTTAGAGTTTTGACTTTTTATATCAAAATTTCAACTTTTTATTTCAAAAACTGCCATTATTTCAAGACTTAGACTTTATTCATCTTAAAATTTTGACCTTAAATGAAAAAGTTTGGACTTTTTTCACATAATGTTAAATTGATTTCTTAAAATCTGGAAGTTTATTGACTTTTTGTCTCAGAATTTTGTCTTTATTTCTCAAAATTTCCACTTTTCATATTAAAATATTGACCTTTTATCTCAAAGTTTGAATGGTGAAAAGTGTGTGTGTGTGTGTGTGTCAGGCGTCTGCAGGTGAGCAGCTTCAGGTGTGTTGTGGTCTCAGGGACAATAGAAGCCGATCAGAGGAGGAAATGGAAAGTTCCTCTCAGGATGGGGGGGGGGGCTGTGACAGGATTTCCTCCTGAAACAAAACAAGAGTTCAGCTTCTGCAGACAGAAATAAGTCAGCGTCTATTTTCAGGAGGAGGAGGAGAAAAACAAGACGGAGGAGGAGGAGGGAACTCTGTGTTACAGCTCTGCTTTAATAAAACAAGATTATTTATTTAAGGGATAAATCCTTATTCATCTTTGAATTCAACACATAATTATTTACTGAAAAAAATGTGCCATATATATGATAAATACCCAGGTCAAACTACTAATCCTATCAGTAAACTATTTAATCTATAAGTAAATGATTAATACTATGAGTAAACAAATATTTGTATAAGAAAACAAATCTATATGTAAAGGAATAAGTAAAGTAATAGTGGTACATAGAAAAGGAATAATTCTGTCAGTAAGCTATAAATCAATGGGTAAACAATTTACTGTAACAGTAAACAATAGCAAACAATCGTATGTAAGTATACGATTAATTGTATAAGTAAAGGATTAATCGTATAAGTAAATACTCCATCCTATTAGTGAACAAATATTTTTATAAGAAAACAGTCAAATCTATACGTAAAGGAATGAGAAAACTAATAATTGTACATAGAAAAGAAATAATTCTGTCACTACACTATTTATCGATAATAAACAGTTAACTGTATCAGTAAACAATAAACTGTGTAAGTATACGGTTAATCATGTAAGTAAACAATTAATTGCATAAGTAAACGATGGTTCGTATAAGTAAAGGTAAACGATAAATCGTATAAGTAAACAATTAACGGTATAAGTAAATGATTAATCGTATAAGTAAATGATTAACCGCATAAGAAAACGATTAATCGTATGAGTAAACGGTTAATCGTATAAGCAAACGATGAATCGTATAAGTAAACGATGAATCGTATAAGTATAGGTAAACAATTAATAGTATAAGTAAATGATTCATCGTATAAGTAAACAAATAATTTTATAAGTAAACGATTAATCGTATAAGCAAACGGGTCATCGTATAAGTAAACGATTAATTGCATAAGTAAACGATTAATCGTTTAAGTAAACAATAAATTGTATAAGTAAACGATTAATCGTATGAGTAAACGGTTAATCGTAAAAGTTAACAATTACTCGTATAAATAAACAGTTAATCGTATAAGTAAACAATTAATGGTATAAGTAAACGATTAATCGTATGAGTAAACGGTTAATCGTACGAGTAAACGGTTAATCGTAAAAGTTAACAATTACTCGTATAAATAAACGGTTAATTGTATAAGTAAACAATTAATTGTATAAGTAAACAATTAATCGTATAAGTAAAGGTTAAATGATTAGATACAAACCCCTGAGCAGAGAAAGCTAACGTGTTGTTTGGAGCCTGGAGATCACTTTAGCCAAAATTAGCGCATCACCTGCTGAGCGAATGGCGTCTGTGCTAAGCTAACGTGCTAAAGCTAACATGCTAAAGCTGCCCGTGCTAAGCTAACATGCTAAAGCTGCCTGTGCTAAGCTAACGTGCTAAAGCTGCCCGTTTCTCTGACCTCAGGGTCAAACTGTCGCCCCCACCATGTTCTACACAGCGACCTCGGCTGGGTTTGAACTTCCTGTCTGATTCCCCGAACGCCATCCCACCGTCCTCGTAGCGATGACGGCGTCCAGCAAAGCCTTGTGGGAGTTTAACTGGGGATTCCTGAGGGCCGTGTCCCTCGCTCGCCCGCCCGCTCTGCTGAGTTCTGCCTCTCTCTCTCTCTGAGGTTATTTTTAGCCCTGAGCTGCTGCTGGTTTCCGGCAGGATGGAGATGAGGGGCGGACAAAGTGGCGTCCGCTGGAGCGGGGAGGCCGAGGCGTTTTTTAGTCTCTGCTGCTGTGAATCACCTCCACTCCACCGCCGCCGCCGCCGCCGCTGTCGTTTCCACCTGAGTGACTTCCTGTTCTCTCAGCAGGAATGTTTGTTACAGCTGCTGCAGGAAATAACTCAGATTCCAGGGCTGACGTCAGGACCAGGACCAGGACCAGGACCAGGACTACAGACCAGGACCAGAGACCAGAGACCAGAGACCAGGACCAGAGACCAGGACCAGAGACCAGGACCAGAGACCTGAGACCTGAGACCTGAGAGACTAAAGACCAGAGACCAGAGACCAGAGACCTGAGACCAGAGACCAGAGACCAGAGACCTGAGACCAGAGACCTGAGACCTGAGACCAGGACCAAGACCAGAGACCAGAGACCAGAGACCAGAGAGACTAAAGACCAGAGACCTGAGACCAGAGACCTGAGACCAGAGTCCAGAGAGACTAAAGACCAGGACCTGAGACCTGAGACCTGAGAGACTAAAGACCAGAGACCAGGACCAAGACCAGAGAGACTAAAGACCAGAGACCAGAAACTAAAGACCAGGACCTGAGACCTGAGACCTGAGAGACTAAAGACCAGAGACCAGAGACCTGAGACCTTAGTCCAGAAAGACTAAAGACCAGAGACCAGAGACCTGAGACCTTAGTCCAGAAAGACTAAAGACCAGAGACCTGAGACCAGAGAGACTAAAGACCAGAGACCAGAGACCTGAGACCTGAGACCTTAGTCCAGAAAGACTAAAGACCAGAGACCTAACACCAGAGACCTGAGACCAGAGACCGAACCAGGGACCAGAGACCAGAGACCTGAGACCAGAGACCCGAGTCCAGAGTCCAGAGACTAGAGACCATAGACCAGAAACCTGAGTCCAGAGACCAGAGACCTGAGACCAGAGACCTGAGACCTGAGACCTAAGACCTAAGACCTGAGACCTGAGACCTGAGACCTGAGACTGAGACCAGAGACTGAGACCAGAGACCAGAGACTTAAGACCAGAGTCCAGAGATCAGAGACTTAAGACCTAAGACCTGAGACCTGAGACCAGAGACTTGAGACCAGAGACCAGGACCTGATCTGACCTTTGACCCACTTAGCCCTGAGTCTGATCCAGAGAGATCAGGTCCAGGATGAACCGTTTACTCTTTGACTCAGGTGAAGAAAACATGAATCAGCTGATCTGAGCCTGTGACTGTTTTTCTGTCACCTTCTGTTTTCTGAGGAGTCAAAGACTCAAAAACACGTCTGTTAACACCTTTAAAAAACGCCCCTGTGCATCCTGGGAAACCTGAACTAACGTCCTGAATAATCTCCAGGCTCCCGCTGACTGAGGAGGACTTGGCGAAGTCCTGGTCTGGGGGGGCTTATCCGGTCTGGGTCTGAGCTCTGACCTACATCAGACTCTGTGCTGGACTCAGGCCCAGACCTGATCAGAGAAAAACAACAACAACCAGAAAATTAAAGTCAGAAAGTCAGAAAAAGATACTGAAGAAAAAACAAAATCAGAGAAAAACACTTTATAAACGTAGAGAATAAAGCAGGAAAGTGGAAAAATATAAGATAAATGAATAAAAAATGAGTTTAAAAGCAATAAAAAAAGTAAACATTAAAAACATTCATTAAAAAAGCAAGAAAAGAGGATAATTTACCGTCATTCAAAAATATAAAGACATGAATAGACGTGAATGAGAAATACAAAAAGTACAACAATAAAAAGATGAGTTGAAACAAGAAATTAAATTGGGAATAAAAATAAAAGTGGAATAACAACAAATAAGTAAAAGATAAAAAATAAAGAAGATAGAATAAAGAATTTGAAAATTAAAATGAAACAATGGCAGATAAAGACACTAAAAATAAGCTGAGGAAGGAAAAGAAAAAGTAAAAGAAAATGAAAAGTTAAAGTGAAAAAAACCCAGAAACAAATATAAACTATCAAGTTTAGGAAAGAAAAGAATGAAAAGGAGGAAAAAGAGAAATAAGAAAAAAGGGAAACTAAAAATAAGATCAAAGTATATATAAAAAGCAAAATTACAGTAAAAAAAAATGTCAGGAATGAATAAAATTTATTATAATAATAATAATAAAAAAGCAGAATTGCACTTGACCCAAAAATATTTATTGACAAACTCGACCACTTCTTTATTTATTCATTAATTTTTGGGTTAGGGTTAGGGAGAAAATGAGACATATTTAAAAGTTGAGACCAAACTTTTTGTGAAACTTTCTGAGAGTAAACCTGGAATCAAAGTGTCAAAACTGAACCAATATTCACAGTTTCTCATCAAAGTTTAACTCTGAGCTGACGACTATAACACTGCTCGGGTCACTTTTCTTCTTTTTTTTTTTGTTCTCCTTCACAGCAGCAGAGTTTTGGCGCTTTTCCACTATACAATTCCAGCCCTACTCTACTCGGCTCGGCTCTACTCTACTCGACTCTTCTCGGTTTGGTTTGCTTTTCCACTAGCCCGGCTCCAGACTCACGGTGGGCGTGGATCTTATAACACAGCTGCGCTAAAGTGCTGCGCAGAAGTGCGTGCATGTTCATCTATAACGCCACACAAACATCATTTTGTACTAACATATGTGCCACCGTGGTCTTAAAAGGAAAAAAAAAGCTTTAAAAAGATTTCATTAAAGTAATACAGCGGCTCAATGACGTGCCACAGGAGCGGAGGTAAACAACAGCCTGGTGCTGCTGCACGCGGAGGAAAACGAAGGAGCTGCTTCCTGACATCAACTCTTCCCTGGATCCAGTGAGATCACTTTAATTTTTGATTTTTGGGCCTGGTATAGCAGAGATTTGTTGTTGATCAATCATTCTTCTTTGAAGACCAAAAGGAAAAACCAAGGGACACCTAATTACCTGACATTGGTGCTTAAAGACTCTCGTGGCAGACAGATCGCTCCTGCACCGACCAACTTTGATTTAATTTAAAAGACTCTTTAAAGCCAACTATCTTTGCTGTTAACTTCTTTTTGCTTTAAAAAGGACTTTTAACTTCTTTAGGAATCATGAAGGAGCATTTTAAGGTGGTATTTTGTGTTTATTCAGTGTGGTTCTGTGCCGTCGGGTTTAAATGTCATTAAAAACCCGTCGCGGACTTATTTGTTTGCCTCTTGTAAGTGATTCTACAGAGTCTTAAGCTTCCGTGAGGACATTCTCTGACCAATGAGTGACCGGCAGACCGTCGACGTCACGTTTTAGTATCGGCTTTACTCGCTTGGAACCCGGGTAGAGTAGGTACTAAAAACTGGCGTCTGCCGCGTAGTACCGCGCTAGTGGAAATGCAACACAAACCGGGTAGAGGCGAGTAGAGTAGGGCCAAAGCGAGTCAGTGGAAAAGGGCCATTTGTCTCTGAAACCTCCTGACCTCTCAGTGTGGGACGTTATTTCTCTCTGTGGGGGGTGATTGACGGCTGAAAGCCTCACATGTAAAGTTTCAAACCTCCTGATTTCCATGTGAATCCTCACACGCTCACACGCCGTCTGATGATGGCGGCGTCTCTGACCTGCAGCTGACGCTCGTGGCGCCCGACTAATATTTATGAGCTACCTCCAAATTCTGAGGAGCTTTAACCTCCAAACCCTGAGGAGCTTTAACCTCCAAACTCTGAGGAGCTTTAACCAACCAAACCCTGAGAGGAGCTTTAACCTCCAAACTCTGAAGAGCTTTAACCTCCAAACTCTGAGGAGCTTTAACCAACCAAACCCTGAGAGGAGCTTTAACCTCCAAACCCTGAGAGGAGCTTTAACCTCCAAACTCTGAGGAGCTTTAACCTCCAAACCCTGAGGAGCTTTAACCTCTAAACCCTGCTTTTGGCCATTTTTACTACTATTCACTCTTTTTTTTGCCACTTTTATCACAATTTAGGCTTTTTTCTGAACTTTTTAAAGTTTCTCCAAATTTTTTTGTCTAATTTTTGTTCCTTTTGGGCCATTTTAGTCACTTTTAACTCTTTTTTTTTGCCACTTTTAAACCCTTTTTGCAACAAACTCACAAATATCCAAATTTAATTCCAATTTTCCTTCCATTTTTGCTACTTTCTGAATTCTTTTATAGTTTTCTCCAAAGTTTGTCTTGCTTATTTTTGCCACTTTTCGACAATTTTTTGCTACTTTTTGGGTATTTCCAGGTTTTATCCCAATTCAAAAGCCAATTTGTGTTGCTTTTTTTGGCAGTTTTACCACTTTAAACTAAGTTTTATTTCTCCTCTTTGCTGTTTCTGCCTCTTTTCTCCACTTGTATAGTTTCTTTTGTAAATAGTTTTGAACAGTTTGTATTTTGGTTGAGTAACTCTGGTGTAGAACAGAAAATTTGATAAATATTTCACTCTCTGACATTAGAATATTACAACAGGATAAATTGTGATTTAATCTAATTTGCGATTAATTAACCAGCCCAGTCTGAGTGTTTTTGTTTTTGGAGTTTGTTGAGGGTTGAAGGTCATGATTAGTTTATTTCAAGGTCGTTTGCTGTTTCAGTTCCTCTTTCCCTCCAGAATAAAAGTCTGTTTCTCTCTCAGAGTGAAGTTTTCGTGCAGCTCTGACTGAGTTTTTATAAATTTCCTTCAGGAAGGAGAAAGAGGAACTTTAAAGCAGCAGTTTGTCTCCAGTTTAGTTTTTCTGCTCCAGAGTCTGAGGTCAAACCTGGAGAAGAGAATTCGCCACAAAACGCCGTCGCCGTTCACGCCCTGAGATTGTAAAAACTCAGAGAGAGTCGTCCACAGATTGAGGAAACAGAGATGGCACTCTCTGAACGGGGTTTCAGTTTCAGCGCCTTCACAGGGGAAACCACAGTCTGCTGCTTTTAGAGTTTGCTCAAACCTCATTGGACGTTTTTTTCTACGCCGCGTCTTCACGAGTCGCTCACTTCCTCTCAGGAAAACGTCGGCCAGAGACGCTCGGAGTCGACATGAGGACGAGTCGTTGCTCTGAGCTTTAACGTGTTTTCTGAGGAGCATGTGCGGCGCAGCTGTCGGTGTACCAGCTGTTTCTGCGCTCTTCCAGGCCGCCATCTGCTCGCCGCTGAGGCCGCTGGCGTGCGCTGGAACATGAGTGGAGGTAGAAACCCCCCTGAAGGCGCTCAGGCTCTGGTCCCGGGCCCCTGTGAGGCCTCCTACAGCTGGCACCATCACAGGAAGCGCTGGAGGACGCCAGACCCTCCGCCCCCCCCACAGCAACCGCTGGACAGATACAAGTGGAGGACGGCGGCCTGCCTGGCGCCGCGCGGGGGGAGGATGGCGTCCTCCGAGGGTCTCCACCCGAGGCTCCTCAGCCTGCCGCGCTTCTTCTCCGTCCCAGAATCCACTTCGAGCCCCGAGGACCAGCCCAGGTCCAGGTCTCTGCGGGGGGGCAGACCTTACACCAGGTCTGTGTCTGAGCCCGGGTCAGGGGGGGGCGAGGGGGGAGGGAGAGCGCCATCCATCAGCAGCTTCATCACGGCGTTCTCCAGGAGGATCAGCAGAGTCCTGGCTCAGGAACCTGGAGCAGGAGAGTCCGGTAGGAGAGAAACTTTGACTTTACGCTCGCTGACGCTGCGTTCAGAGGTTT
>RPOG01003316.1:29495-51877 GCA_008086565.1 Thalassoma bifasciatum
GTGTGTGTGTGTGTGTGTGTGTGTGTGTGTGTGACCCAAAGGCTGGGACAGACAGCTCCTGCATACCAAAAGCTGTGTGTGTGTGTGTGTGTGTCTTTTGTATGTAAATGTGTCCTGCAGTAACAAAGCGAAAACCCTGAATCGTTCCTGTGACCTCATTAACCTTTCAGAGCTCTGCTGCTGGGAAAGTGCAGGACAACACACACACACACACACACACACACACACACACACACACACACACACACACAGTGTGAGTGTTAAGAAAAGCAGAAAAAAAATACTAAGAATTAAAAAGAGATTCAACTTGGATCAAAGAGTCATAATTTGAGGAATTAAAGTCAAAATTTTGAGATAAGAAAACAATATTTTTGAGATAGGATCAAAATTTGAGATATTAAAGGCAAAATAATAACATAAAAAGACAAGTTTTTGTAATAAAAAGTCAAATTTCGAGTGAAGGGACAAACTTACGAGGTTAAAAGTCAAATTTTGAGAAAAAAAAATCAATTTTGAGATGATACAGTCAAAACATTGAGGTGTATAAGTCAAATTCTGAGATGGGAAAAGACAAGTTTAAGTTTAAAAGTCAAAGTTACGAGATTAAGACATGAAATTTGAAACAAAAAGTCTAAGTATTGAGGTATTAAAGTCAAAATTCTAAGTTTAAGAGACAAAACTTTGACAAAATGTTGAAGTTATTAAGCCGAAGCTAAGAGACAAAGATGAAATTTTGAGATAAAGACTCAAAATTCAAAAATCCTGCATGTACGTTTTGTCTTCTAACAACAGATAATAGATCAGTTCAGAGTGTCCTTAATTTTGATAAGATAAAAAATAATAAATGAAATACGAAACAATTAAAAAAACTTGAATAAGTCATAATTCAAAGAAACAAAATTCAACAATCCCAAGATAAAAAAAGGATTTTTCACAACAGTTTTACACATTTTACTTAATTTTCTTTTTAAAAATATCAAATATTGATATCAGAAATATTTTGAAAATGAAAATAAAGTTTGTCAGGACGCCAGATTTCATCTTAGCGTCACAAACACAAAGAAGAAAAAAGTTAAGTTTTGAGGAAACTTCACTTTTTAAGCTTAAAATAAACATAAACTGTCCCTTTAAGTGAGTGTGTTATGAATAAAAAGAGTGTGACACGTTTGAAAACTTTCACTGACACAGTTAAAAAAGGTTTCACAGTCCAACAGGTTCACACACACACACACACACACACACACACACACACACACACACACACACACACACACACACACACACACACACACACACACACACAGATCCGTCTTCAGTCTCTGTCTTTTTCTCAAACCTTCATCTGTTTGTTTTTGTTTTCCAAACCGTTTTTTTCTGTTCACCCACTTTTTTGAAGTTAAACTAATCCAAATTTGATCTCAGACTTTTGTCGTCTTAAAATTTTGACCTTAAATGAGAAAGTTTGGACTTTTTTTCCACATAATGTTAAACTGATTTCTTAAACTTAGGAAGTTTCATCTCAAAATCTCGACTTTTGTCTCAGAATTTTGTCTTTATTTCTCAAAATTTCCACTTTTCATATTAAAATATTGACCTTTATCTCAAAGTTTGAAACAATTCTTACCTTCAGTTTTTATTTTCATCCTCACATTAGAGTAAAAGCTTTTGATGTTTCAATGGTTTGATGTAATTTTCTGTCAAGTTTGTAAATGTTTCTGTAAATTGTGAAAACTTCACTAAAGTTTGATTTAAAGAAAATCGTGAATCTAATTGAAATCGCTGTATCTGCCGGAAAAATCGCAATTAGATCTTTTTCTAAAATTGTTCAGCCCTATTGGCCATTCTGATTTACATAAAATTTATATAGAAATGACTGGCAGTAAAATAGTTGCACATACTGACCTGTACTTACAATGATGGAATGATTAAAAGTGACCTGGGCGACAAAAAAATTCAGAGTCCGGTTTAAATATTAAAGACAGACGTTGTTAGTTCACAGATGATGGAGGCAGATTCAGGTTAAAGAGGAATTATTTTGTGCTGATGATTAAAAACGATAGAATTAAAGAGAGAAGAGAGTTGATAGTGTTTCTGCCCTGAGCTTCAGTCTGAGTGTCGTTCTGTTTGGATCCATGAAATATTAAAACCTCCCTCAGACTCAGAGCGGCGTCGGCATCGTCGTCGTGTTGGTAAAAACTCTCTGACCCCCGGCTCAGATAAAACCTAAAATCCCTGAGTGTCCCTTTAAGTGGCGTGTTGGAGCGTTAGTGTGAGCGAGCTGAGTGCTTCTTTCTTTCTGTCTCTCTGTTCTCCAGAGTCTGAAAGCTGCAGACTTCACTCACAGTCACTGACTGAACTCACTGATTTATTTTTTATTCAACCTGCAGATGCACAAGGGTCAATAACGTGACGTCCCCTTTTTTTGTGTCCGAGTGCAATATTTCCCTCCATCATGAATTGAGTATTTCATCACATGTATTTCTTTATTCTATGAAACCTGTGTTATTTGAACACATCTTTAAACTATTAAAATATAACATGTTTTTTTGTGTTTTGGTTCCTCAAACCCCCAAAATGTCAGGTGGTGCAACCGTCCTGACAAGTATCCACAGTAATTAAACTCTAAAAATTGAATGTCAGTTATTGTAAATGGAAATTAAAAATACAGTGGCATTATTTTATGCTTCAACCTTTTTAAATAAAACATTCTTTGCAAATAAAAAGAATTTTAAAGCTGTTGAGAAATGTAAAAAACTTTTGTCCCGTAATTTTCACCTTGTCAAATGTCAGGGTGGTGCAACCGTAACATTAGACTTTTATTTTAAAGTGAAGAGAATAAAACAGGAAACAGGAAACTGCATCAGCCAGAGGAGCCCAAATGACATTTGTGACCAAGTGGAAAAGTTTGTAGATTTCTCTGAAATACTGATAAAAAAGGTTTTTTCACTTCATTGGTGACTGGAACAATTTCCATGTCAGGTGGNATCAGTTTGTGAAAACTTGGTAGATCTGTAGTAAACTACAAGTTCCCGGATGTTTCTACTGATCCGGGAAAATTTCTCAGTCTGTAACGGACCAGTCTACCTGGCGTACTGTTTCCCACAATGCACGGCGCTAATGGCGTTTGTCAGTTTGGGGGCGCTCAGGTTGAGGTGAATTACTGACACCTACTGGAATAAATCAGCTCAACTACAACACAACAACAAAAATGTGAAACGGTCCCAGAGATAAAAGTGAAGTGACAGGAAAGAAACAGCGGTAAATCTGCTCACTTCATCATGAAAGAGCTGTTTACTTTTACCAAATTCATAAAAGCCCCTAAATCATTTATCACTTTTTATTTTACACTAACAGCCTACGTGGGTAATGAGGACGCAGTTTTTACACCAGCTGGAAAAATAAAAAGTCAGTTGGTTTCAGATTTATTTTCAATACACGATAACTTTTGGTGCAAGAGTAAAAATCAAATATGGTGATTTTGCTGTAATAAGCTTTTATACCTTTACAAATTTGATAAAATCTGGACTCTAATCTCTCCCTGAATTTGTTGTTTTTCTAAATGAATCAAAAATGTTCCTTGAACCACAAAAATAATGAAAAAAACATAAAAATTCTCAAAAATATTCCCAACTACTTTTCCCTTCCCATGCTTAATTTCATTTATTATAAAAGGAAACATAGAGTAATTGTAGATTAAATTGAATAGATGAAAATAACGAGGACATTGAAGAGGTGACTAACTACACCACTTAATTACTGACTTTACAAGAGTACCTAAATAAATACTATTTCAATTTGTAATCTTTTTTTTGGTAGTCGAGGTGAACCTGAAACAGAAATCCAGAGTAGTATACGACTAAACAGAGAGTTTAGTCCAAAGGCGGCGAGATGATGATGCAACTTTAATCTGCACCAAGTCGTGTCCTGTCAGTGTGTGTGTTAAAGTGTGTGTGTGTTTAAGTGTGTGTGTGTGTTATCTCCAGCCTGTTTCAGCCTCACTAACAGTGACACACCCCTCTCTGTCCTCGCCCCCCCGCTGCTTTTTCCTGTTGAACGGTCCCATCTTGATAACGCCGTGATGCGATGATGTAACCGCGCTGTGATTGGAGGAGAGACCTGCCGTGTTTACTGGTTGCCACGGCGACCGGGGCTGCGTGCGGCTCAGGGGAGTGTGCAGGTCGACAGACAAAGCAGCCTCTGTCTGCCTGTTTATATATATATATCAGTGTGTGTGTGTGTGTGTGTGTGTGTGTGTGTGTGTGTGTGTGTGAACCTGTTGGACTGTGAAACCTTTTTTTACTGCATCAGTGAAAGTTTTCAAACGTGTCACACTCTTTTTATTCATAACACACTCACTTAAAGGGACAGTTTGTGTTTATTTCAAGCTTAAAAAGTGAAGTTTCCTCAAAACTAAACTTTTTTCTTCTTTGTGTTTGTGACGCTAAGATGAAATCTGGCGTCCTGACAAACTTTATTTAGATTTTTAAAATATTTCTGACATCAATATTTGATATTTTTAAAAAGAAAATGAAGTAAAATGTGTAAAACTGTTGAGAAAAATCCTTTTTTTTCTTGGGATTGTTGAATTTTGTTTCTTTGAATTATTATTTATTCAAGTGTTTTTAATTGTTAAGTATTTCATTCATTATTTTTTAACTTATCACAATCTGAATTGATCTATTATCTGTTGTTAGAAGACAAAACGTACATGCATGATTTTTGAATTTTGAGTCTTAATCTCAAAATTTCATCTTTGTCTCTTAGCTTCAGCTTAATAACTTCAACATTTCGTCAAAGTTTTGTCTTTTAAACTTAGAATTTTCATTGTAATACCTCAATATTTAGACTTTTTGTCTCAAAATTTCATCTCTTAATCTCATAACTTTGACTTTTAAACTTAAACTTGTCTTTTCCCATCTCAGAATTTGACTTGTACACCTCAATGTTTTGACTGTATCATCTAAAATGTTGACTTTTTTTCTCAAATTTTGACTTTTTATTACAAAATCTTTTCTTTTTATGTTATTATTTTGCCTTTAATATCTCAAATTTTGATCCTATCTCAAAAATATTGTTTTCTTATCTCAAAATTTTGACTTTAATTCCTCAGATTATGACTCTTTGATCCAATCTCTTTTTAATTCTTAGTATCTTTTTTCTGCTTTTTTTAACTTTACACAATTAAGGAAACTCTGAATTGATCTATTATCTGTTGTTAGAAGACAAAGTGTACACGCATGTGTCATGAATTTTGAATCTTTATCTCAACATTTCATCTTTTTTCTTCATAATTTTGTCTCTTAATCTCATCACTTGGACATTTTGGCTCAAATTCTTTTTTGTTAAACTTTTGTCTCTTAAACTCTGAATTTTGACCTTTATATGTCAATACTTTGACTTTTTTGTCTCAAAATTTAATCTCTTAATCTCGTAACTTTGACTTT
This sequence comes from Thalassoma bifasciatum, assembly GCA_008086565.1. NCBI lineage: Eukaryota > Metazoa > Chordata > Actinopteri > Labriformes > Labridae > Thalassoma > Thalassoma bifasciatum. The sequence goes on from RPOG01003316.1 coordinate 34,940, forward strand.
TAAACTTAAACTTGTCTTTTCCCATCTCAGATTTTGACTTATACACCTCAATGTTTTGACTGTATCATCTCAAAAAATTGACTTTTTCAGACAAAATTTTACTATTTATCTTGTAAGTTTGTCTTTTAGCTAAAAATTTGACTTTTTATTACAAAAATATTCTTTTTATGTTATTATTTTGCCTTTAATATCTCAAATTTTGATCCTATCTCAAAAACATTGTTTTCTTACCTCAAAATTCTGACTTTAATTCCTCAGATTATGACTCTTTTATCCAATACTAAGTTGAATCTCAAAATTTTGATTTCAATATCTTAAAAATTTTAATGGTTTGATGTAATTTTCTGTCCAGTTTTTAAATGTTTCTTGCGAAAATTTAACCGAGACGAGTCGATTGGTCACAGTTTCATTTCCATTTTCAACAATGATTCAATAAGTCGCTTTTATAAAACACATTCAAACAGAAACTTTAAAACAACTTGTTAAAGTTTAATGCAGGAACATAAGAAACTTGAGGTGTTGGAAAGAGTTTAATAAAAGTGTCGTTCTTTCAGTAAAGTCAGGATTATTACAGGTCAGTTTATTTATTTTTTCTAGTCAAATATGTTTTTATTGAGGAAAAAAATATTGCATACATTTTAAATATACATTCATGTCTCCTTTTACAATTTTCTGTTATGGATTCCATTTTTATATTTACCATTATATTAAACATTTTAACAAAGTTTTTAGAATCAATTGAAGAACAAAGATAATTGAACACGAACAGAAGGAAAAGGAGAAGCACAGTTTAAAAAAATAAAAAATAAAAAAAATGAAAAATTAAAGGGTGGGTATAAATAAATAATTTAGAGAGAGGAAAATACAGGTCAGTTTTTAACAAAAACATGAAGTGAAGCCTGGACTCAGGCAGCACCGTGTGTGTGTGTGTGTGTGTGTGTGTGTGTGTGTGTGTGTGTGTGTGTGTGTGNTGTCAGGATACTTTTATATAATACATAAATATTTAAACATGTTTAACACTTAGGATACCAAATTTACTGGCAGGAGCAAAAAAAAACAAAAAAACTTACACCTAAACGACAAACCATTCAAACCATTTCTCCAATCCAAAACCTGTAAAACCTGCAAAAATTGCCAGAGTCTCAATTTTCCCAGAGTACCTGAATGTGTCGTGACGTCAACAACCTTCGTTAACCAAACAGAAAAGACAAGAATTTAACTAACATCACCTTGATTCTCATGTCTCTTTGAAAATTTATGGAAAATCAGTGGTTTGCTTTAGTTACATTCTGAAAAAACTAAATATTCTATGTTTTTTCTGCGTTCATCAAGCCCCAAATGATTTACGTTTACGTCACACAACCAGAGTTTGACGCTCTCATAAAAATAGATTAAAAAAACCCAACAAAACCAATCCACATTTTTACAGTGGCCTCCAAATGACTCTGTCACAATGAAAATTAACAAGATCAAAATTCAGGAAATGAAAAATATTTCAGACGACACAACATCCACATTTTACACAACAAAAACATTTAGCAAAACAAAAACAAAATCCCATAAATACAGAATAATTTTCTTCATGCTTAAATATGTAGAAATATTTCCAACACAAAAATATGAGATAAAATGCGACATCCTAAGAAACAAAGAAATGATTCACTCAGAACATTCTTTACGTCAGTGTTTTATTCCAGAAAGTGCGAACAGATTTCACAAATACACAAAAGTAATTCACTGAACACAAGGAGATAAAACCAAACAAAAATATTTCTCCAAAATAAAAATCACAAAAGTATTCTTGAAAACAATTTTTTCAATTAAAATATTCCTAAAATTATAAAACACAGAGTATAAAAAGTATTCCTTAAATGTCAAGGGCTAAACAAAACAAAAAATTGGAAATCAATTCCAACATTTTTTACTTATAAGGACAAAACTTCTTTCAAATAACAATTTTATGAAAAAACAAAGTAACACAAAAACAATTCACCAAATGTAAGAACCTGAAACAAACAAACGAAAATTCATTGACCAAAAAGGAATTTTGAAAAATAATCACAAAAATATTAAATAAATAAAAAATTTAAATCAAAGTCACAAGACACAAAAAAATATGTAAGAAAAAAATCAAATTTACATCATAAAATGGAAGTACTTGTCAAAAATTTAAAAAATATGATAAAAAATTACATAATTTAATACAATTACATACAAAATGCAACTATATTTCTGGAAAATTGTTTTATTAAACCAATATTTTCAAAGAGTTGAGTTTGATTTTTAGGTTTTAGTCAAAATATTTTTTTTCTTTAGATTAAGTAAATATTTTTAATTTCATGAAGTTAATTTGTAGTGTACCTCACAGGCCACCGTACATTCTGATCCCAAAGTTACGAAAGTTCAATTTTAAGTGTAATTTTAAGTCTTATAACAGAGTTAAAAATGTGACAGTGATGGTTGATGTTTTATTTTCAGCGCTCGCTCTCTTAACTGTTTCTCTATGTGACTCGACCATCACTACTAATGTTATTTTTTATTTTTGAAGTGGATTAAAGGAGCAGTTCAGGCTTTTGTTGGTGTCCTCAGGTTGGTGTTTGTGTTTCTCCTCCCTCTGTGGGACTTTGCGTGATGACTGAAGTCGGCCTCTGCTGCAGGAAGGTGCAGTTGTTATGTAAGAGGAGCTGGCGGCGGCGGCGATGGCGTCCTGTCTTTGTTTGGCTGGTCCACGTGTCCGTCCTGACCTCAGAGCTGCTAATTGGAGGAAAACAGAGAAACCTGTAATTCATCTTCCTCTCCTGCTCCTTCACTCGTTTGTTCGCTCGTTCGTCGGCTCTCGTTCTTCCGGCGGCTCGGACAGAAGCAGGTGCGACTCTCTGGGGTCTCTCCGGGGTTTCTGGGCTCTGACGTGGATGATTTAACGCGCAGACAGAAATAGTTTTCTGCTGCTGCTGCTCAGCTGCTTCCTCCACCAACACTCGTCCTCCTTCAGCTCTGCTCCACTTCTTTCACCTGGATCTCATTCATCAACATTAAATCTGCAGGAAAACAACAGAAGAAAGAGAGAGAGTTCAGTTTTTCTGTTTTATTCCTTTAAAAAACACTGAGCTGTTAAAGCTCATTGTCCAGTTTCCAGAGTGTTTCGTTCTTTCTGTGACGTGAATCAGATTCAGGAACAACAGACTGAAATGTGGAAGTGTTTACAGATGTTTCCCTTTTCTCTGAAACTTCAACTTAATCAGAGCTGAACTGAAGGTCAAATATAAAACGATTAAAAACCGTTGTTCATGTTTCCAGAAAGGACAGAAAATAAAACCAAAAATATTCTAAACGTTGATAAAAACAGAGTTTGTGTCTTCAGCTAAACTCTACACGTTTTTAAATGTCAAAGAGCGTCTTTGGAGTCAAAACATGCGCAAAAAGTACCCTCTTGGGAGCCAAAACAAATGCTGAAGTGCCTTACTTGGTGACAAAACACACATAATTGCTTTCTGTGGATCCAAAACAAATGCTGGACAGTTTTTTTGGGAGCCAAAACAAATGTGCTAAATAACTCTCTTGGGAGCATAAACAAATCTTGAAGAGCTCTCTTGGGAGCTAAAAACAAATGCTAAGGTCTCCTGGGATCCAAAACAAATGCTCAAGAACTCTCTTGGGAGCATAAACAAATGCTGAGCAGCTCTCTTGGTTGCCAAAACAAATATGCTGAAGAGCTCACTTGGGAGCCAAAAGAAATGCTGAAGTGCCTTACTTGGTGACAAAACACACATAATTGCTTTCTGTGGATCCAAAACAAATGCTGGACAGCTTTCTTGGGAGCCAAAACAAATGCTAAAGGTCTCTTGGGAGCATAAACAAATGCTGAATAACTCTCTTGGGAGCCAAAACAAATGCCAAACTGCCCTCTTGGGGGCTAAAACAAATGCTAAGGTCTCTTGGGATCCAAAGATCTCTTGGGAGCCAAAACAAATGCTAAAGAACTCTCCTGGGAGCATAAACAAATGCTAAAGGTCTCTTGGGATCCAAAACAAATGCTTAAGATCTCTTGGGATCCAAAACAAATGCTTAAGTCCTCTTGGGATCCAAAACAAATGCTAAAGGTCTCTAGGGATCCAAAACAAATGCTAAAGATCTCTTGTAGGAGCCAAAACAAATTCTAATACAGGCGCCATAGAAGCTTTTTTTTTTTTAATCTTTTGCCGCTGTTATAAAATGTCTGTGCACATCACTGCTGTGGTCCACGGTTTCCAAAACGAATGTCAGATTTGAATTCCCTTAGACCACAGTTCAGTTCATCTTCAGAGGAGTCTGTGCTGCCTCTGGATCAGTTTATACCTGGTTTCCTTGTTGCAGTGGCAGAGTTAGGGTTTGTGGATGCGGTGACTTCCACTGCAGAGTCATATCTGATCCCTGGACCAGCTCAGGCAGCAGGTTTTTAAACGATCAGGTATTTTTTTATCCTCCTCAGCTGTTTCCTGCTCTGACGTTTCTCCTGACAGACGAGCAGAAAATCAGCACAGGCTGCATCAATCTGTAATCATTGTTCATCAAAATCAGTTACAGCCTTTGTGTGTGAGTGTGTGTGTGTGTGTGTGTGTGTGTGTGTGTGTGTGAGAGTGTGTGTGGAGTGTTTACCCAGGCAGACAAACGCTGAATTATTCCAGCACAGTCGGGCTCAGTGAAAGCACCGTCTGTTTACTCGCCTCCACCGACGAGAGGCTGAACTCAAACAGACGCAGCTTTTGTTAAAAAGTGGACGTAGATTTACTATCTGACACACACACACACACACACACATACACACACACACACACACACACACACACACACACACACACACACACACAGCCTGGAAAAGTCTGGAAGTCAAGCGTCTTTTAGAGAAACTGCCGTGTTTTCNTCAACAGCTTTAAAATTCTTTTTATTTGCAAAGAATGTTTCATTTAAAAAGGTTGAAGCATAAAATAATGCCACTGTATTTTTAATTTCCATTTACAATAACTGACATTCAATTTTTAGAGTTTAATTACTGTGGATACTTGTCAGGACGGTTGCACCACCTGACATTTTGGGGGTTTGAGGAACCAAAACACAAAAAAACATGTTATATTTTAATAGTTTAAAGATGTGTTCAAATAACACAGGTTTCATAGAATAAAGAAATACATGTGATGAAATATTCAATTCATGATGGAAGGAAATATTGCATCGGCCATTCAATGTTGGTTTTGGGCCTTGCTGCTTACGTGCAGAGATTTCTCCAGATTCTCTGAATCTTTTGATGATATTATGGTCTGTAGATGATGAAATCCATCAATTCCTGCAGTTGGACAAAGTTGAGAAACATTGTTCTTAAACTGTTGGACTGTTTGCTCACGCAGTTGTTGACAAAGTGGTGAACCTGGCTCCATCTTTGCTTGTGAAGGACTGAGCCTTTTGGGGATGATGCTCCTTTTATACCCAATCATGACACTCGCCTGTTCGTTCTTTCCATCTTCAATCGCCATTCAAAAATGAAAAAATGAAAAAGTGACTGGTTTTCTTGTTATTTGTTTTTTAATCTAACATGAAAACCCCAAATATGCCTGTTTTTTTTAACAGAAACTGTTTCCAGTTTCACTCTTTCACTCTCTCATCAGACTGAAACAAACATCACTTTATCACTTTATTATTTCATCACTGTGCGTCCTCTGCTGCGAGGCTTTCCCTGTCGCTTCCTGTCTAACGCGCAGTGACGTGACCTCTGACCTCTGCTGACTCTGCTGAGTGCGGCGCTGGCGTGTCAGCAGCCATCAGACGCTTCGGCTGATTCCTGCGGACAGCGCTTACATTTTTAATCGACCCTCTCCTCCTCCTCCTCTGTCAGAGAGGAGCAGGTAAACACAGGAAGTTTAGGGTGATGGCGCCCTCTGCTGGTTCAGACCAGGCACTGCAGCGTGATGTGACCATTTATAGACAAATAATCCTTTAACTTGTCTCAGAAAGGGGAAATTTAGAGCATGACAGCAAGAAAAAAACAAGACTAAAACATTTTTGTGGTTTCTTTTTGGTTTTGCTTTGACCCCGAATTGTTTTCCTTAAACGTACTTAAAGTCTTAAAGCCACAAAACTCAGTTACGGTAAAAAAGTTATGAATCCAGTGTTTTTGCGCTGATATTTACTCCACAGTACGATTTTAGAAAAAGATCTAATTGTGATTTTTCTGGCAGATTTAAAAAAAAGTCAAAACTGAGATGAAAAAAGTTTAAATTTGAGGCAAGAAGTCAAAATAATGAGATAAAAGTCAGAATTTTAAGTTAAAAAGTTCAAAATTATGAGGTAAAAATGAGGGATATTTTGGGGTAAAAGGTCAAAAATTTAGGGACGTTGAAATCCTGTTTATAAGGTCAGATCTACAAGAAAAACAAAGTCACATGTATGAAATAAAACTTGAGGTTTAAAGTTGAAAAAATTCCAATTTTGAGATAGTAAAGTCGAAAGTATTGGATAAAAGCAGAATCTAAAGTTAAGAAAGTTAAATATTTGGGATAATGGAGCTGAAATGTTGAGATAACAGGTCAAAAATATTAGAAAAAATGTCAAAATTCTCAGATAAGAAGTAGAAATAATGAGACAAAAAGTCAGAATTTTCAGATAAGATTTATAAAATTTTGAGATTATAAAATCAAAGTTTCAAGTTAAAAAAGAGGAAATTTTGGTAGAAATGTCCAGAGACCACATTCTTTCAGAGAGTCCTGTATTTCAGCTAAAGTTATTTGTGGGTTTTTCTTTGCATCCAGGACAATTTTCCTGGCAGTTGTGTTCATATTTAGGTCAGGAGACTGAGATGGCCACTCCAGAATCTTCATTGGTGTTTTGGATCAATGTCATCTTGGGTTCTGGATCTGAATTTTATCAACTTTTCAGGACGTTTTAAAGACTATTTTGACCTTCAAACAACATTTTTAGCCTCAAACACTTCATATCCTGCATCATGAAACATTTTTATGCACCGATTTTTGCTTTTTCTTCATCATATTACATTTTTAATCTAGTCCTGTGTCACCTGATGTGTTTTTTGAAGTCTTCTTAATTGTCTACAGAGTTTTAGCTTTATACAAGCAGCCTGTTGGTGAAAGAAATGTAGTTTAATGAAACGTTACTGGACAAACTGTGGTTTGGTTTATGCCCGTAACAGAAAATGTAAATGCACACATGATTTTGAGCAAGATTTTTGTCAGTGACATAATAAATACATGTAATATCAAAGCTGGAAGCTGTACAAAAACTGACCTTGGGCAACAATTGGCGAAGTTGTTTGTGTGTTTTTCTTTGCATCCTGATTAATTTTCCTGTCAGTTGTAGCTGAAATGTTTGTTGGTCTACCTGACCGTGGTTTAGTTTCAACAGAATCCCTCATTTTCCACTTCTTCATTAGAGTTTGAACTCTGCTTATTGGCATCCTCAGTTCCTTGGATATCTTTTTATATCCCTTTCCTCTTTTATACAGTTGGATTCACTTTTCCTGCAGAAACTTTGACAATTCTTTGCGCACCATCACAGGAAGTTGTGGTGTTTTGTGCACATTTATCACTGCTTGAAGCTTTAATACTTCCTGTAATTCTGTCTGTGATTTATAACGTTGCTGCGTCTTGATACTAAAGTCTGTAAAGTCTGAGGGTTAATTATTACAGATTTTATGGTTGAAGCTTGAACCTGATGAGCTGCAGGAAGAAGTCGTTTCTCTCACACCTGAGTCACCTGAGACTGAGCTGGACAAAGGTTTTTACTGAGTCTTCAGACCAGAATAATCAGAGAATAATCAGAGAATAATCAGAGAATAATCAGGACTGAAAAAGCTCCATCAGCTGCTGAACAGACGGACTGAAACTCGACGTTAGAGACTCTTCTTTCGTCTTCACCTGGAGCTGAAATGGCGTCGAGGTTGGAGGAGGACCTGTGCTGTCCGGTCTGTCATGAGATCTTCAGAGACGCCGTCATGTTGTCGTGCAGCCACAGCTTCTGTGAGGAGTGTGTGCAGAGCTGGTGGAGGGAGAAGGAGGAGAGAGAGTGTCCGGTGTGTAAGAGGAGACACTCCAAACTTTTACTTCCTCCAAACTTCACTTTAAGGAGCCTGTGTGAGAGTTTCCTCCTGGAGAGAGACCACAAACCTGAGGATCTCTGCAGTCTGCACGCAGAGAAACTCAAACTCTTCTGTCTGGACCACGAGCAGCCGGTGTGTGTGGTCTGCAGAGACTCAGAGAAACACAGCGAGCACAGGTTCAGACCCATCGACGAGGCCGCGCACGAGCACAAGAAGAAGCTTCTGGAAACTCTGGAGCCTCTAAAGAAAACCTTAGAGGATTATAAACAAACCAAAGCAGAGTTTGATCAAACTGCACATCACATCCAGGCCCAGGCTCGACACACGGAGAAACAGATTAAAGAGCAGTTTAAGAAGCTTCATGAGTTTCTGGAGGAGGAGGAGGAGCTGAGGCTGTGGGCTCTGAGGGAGGAGGAGGAGCAGAAGAGTCAGAGGATGAAGAGGAGGATGATTTATCTGAGCAGAGAGATTTCAGCTCTGTCAGACACCGTCAGAGTCACAGAGGAGCAGCTCAGAGCCGCAGACGTCTCCTTCCTGAAGAACTACACCTCTGCACTGCAGCAGGTGCAGCAGGTGCAGCAGGTGCAGCAGGTGCAGCAGCAGCGCCCCCTGCAGGCAGAGCTGCACCTGCCCCCCGGGGCCCTGATGGATCAGACCAAACACCTGGGGAACCTGAGCTTCAGGGTCTGGAAGAAGATGAGGGACCTGGCCCCCTACACCCCCGTCATCCTGGACCCCTCCTCCGCCCACCCAGACCTGGTCCTGTCCTCAGACCTGACCCAGGTGAGCCGCGGCCCCCGGCAGGAGGCCCCCGAGAACCCGGAGAGGATCAACTACTACTGCTCGGTCCTGGGCTCCGAGGGGTTCAGGTCTGGGACTCACAGCTGGGAGGTGGAGGTGGGGGGCAGCAGGGACTGGTCTCTGGGGGTCTACGCCGAGTCCCGGGACAGGAAGACCAGCGTCCAGTCCGGATTATGGAGGATCTGGTTCACGGGGGGGTCCTACAAAGCCCTGAGTCCGTCAGACGCAGACGTGGACCTGCAAGTCCAGAACCAGGTCCAGAGGATCCGAGTGAATCTGGACCTGAACCAGGGGGAGCTGCTGTTCACCGACACACACACACACATACACACCTTCATCCTCACACACACACACACTCTCAGCATGTTCCCCTTCTTCAGGAACAGGGACCAGACCCCCCTCAGAGTCCGACCCACCAGAGTCCCCGTCAACGTGGAAAAACTGATGCACGAGTACGAAGACGAGGACGAAGACGAGGACGAAGACGAGGTCGATGTTCTCAACCTGATGAGGAAGAAAAAATACAGAGAGATCTGGGAGAGAGTCAAGACTTAACACACACACACACACACACACACACACACACACACACACACACACACACACACACACACACACACACACACACACACACACACACACGGAATGAAGTGTAAAAATCTTAAAACACTGTACACTGCAAAAACTGAAATCTAAGCAAGTCATTCTGTCTTATTTGTAGTAAAAATTGTCTTATTGTTCTTAATTTGAGCCACATTCACCAGACCAGGTCATAAAAATGTCTTATTTCAAGTTTTTTTAAGACAAAAATGAGGTGTAAATTGCTTGTAACAAGTCAAAAAAAATCTGGGATAAGACGAATTCACCCGGGAAGTTTCTTGAAATGAGACATTTTTATGACCTTTTCTAGTAAATGTGGCTCAAATTAAGAACAATAAGACAATTTTTACTAAAAATAAGACAGAATGACTTGCTTAGATTTCAGTTTTTGCAGTGTAAGAATTTTACAAACCCATGCTCAAAAATCAAGAATTATCTTAATCATATTTCTCTTATTTTTAAGACGTTTTGATTTTAAAAAGTGATTTTTTTTTCATTACATTTACTAAAATTAAGAATTTCAGAAGCATGAAATTAGATTCTATTGCTCATATTCAGAATATTTCACTTAAAATTCTTCTTCAGGAAGTTTGTTTTCAAGCATTTTAATCTAAAATGATCATTTTCTTCTTGTTTTAAGATCTGAGAATACTTATCAAGGCCATCCTGTTTTTAGGTTTATCTGATTTCAAGATTTATAGTCAAATGAAATTATCTTGCTGCGTGGACAGATCATTTCACTAGTTTTAAGATATTTTTCTGTCAAATTTGATATTTTTATCTTATATTCAGACTCACTTTTATGCAGTGCAGGTAAAGTCACACTGCAAAAACTGAAATCTAAGCAAGTCATTCTGTCTTATTTGTAGTAAAAATCGTCTTATTGTTCTTAATTTGAGCCTCATTCACCAGACCAGGTCATAAAAATGTCTTATTTCAAGTTTTTTAAGACAAAAATGAGGTTTAAATTTCTGGTAACAAGTCAAAAAATCAGCCAATGGGATAAGACGAATTCACCCGGGAAGTTTCTAGAAATTAGAAAGATGTCTTAAAACAAGAATCTTTTATCTTATCCCATTGGCTGATTTTTTTTTACTTGTTACAAGCAATTTACACCTCATTTTTGTCTTTAAAAAACTTGAAATGAGACATTTTTATGACCTTGTCTAGTACATGTGGCTCAAATCAATATTAGTAAGAGAAATTTGACTAAAAATAAGACAGAATCACTTGCTTAGATTTCAGTTTTTGTCGTGTTCACAGTCGTTGAACTGGATCAGTTTGTTCATGGTTTTAATTCAGGAAATGTTTTTAACTTTTCTTGTTGCTTTTGTTTCTTTTTTCTGCTTCTTGATTTTCTCTGTTTTGGCTTTTTCCATTTATTTTTGAAACTTTTTTTTCCCTAATTTCTTTTTACTTGTTCTGTTTATTTTCCTTTTAGCTTTTTCTGTTTCCCTCTTTTTTAGTTTTTTTTTTCTTTTTTTTTTTGTAGCCTGCCCAATCATTAACTCTATTTCTACTCTAAAACTATATTTTTCAATTTTAAATTACAGCTTTTTTGTTCTTTTCACATGCAAATGTGAAAAAAAAAATCTGCAGATGTCCCCTTAGGGCCTCCGTCGTTTAATTTTCTGCTTTTTAAAAATTTTTATGATACTTTAAAATATTCCTTCTTGGTTTTTCTCTCCATGAGTGTCATTGTAAATGTTTTCATCCTTTTATTTCTGCTTCTTTTTTTGACCCTTTAATCTGTAACTGATGTCTGAAACAAATATAAATACACAAAAATAAACAGAAGTTCACAGAAATGAAAATAAATGTACAGAAATAAACAGAGATGAATGTTGGAGTTTTATCTGTGTGTGTTTTGTTCTGGATTTAATGTTGATATTTCCTCTTCTTTCTGTAAATAAAGTTATAAAATGAAGAAAGTTAACGACTCCTGTGTTTTCTCACGCCGAGCTTCATGGGTAATAATTGTTGGTTCACGTCCTCGTGGTTGAAAACTTTGACCTGAATCGTTCATAAAGATTTTTTATTATTATTTCTCAGAAGTTACAGGACATGACTTTGAACTCTCTGACTTTATAATCCACCAGAAAGTTCAGACTCTGAATCTTTCTCTGAACAATTCAAACCAATAAAAATGATTTTCAAACAGAAATGTTCTCATGTTAAATATTTTTTCATTTATATTCACTCAGTTTCTGTTTGAGGCTTTTTTTTCACAGGAGTTTCTTCATCTGAGCAACTTTTGATTTAATACAAAGAGTTGAATTTGACCTCAGTCTGAAACATTTGGAAAAATAATTTCATTGTTTGTTGTTGTTGTTTTTTTACCTGCACTGCAGTTGTGATTTATTGTGTCATTTCTTTATCATTATATATCATTATAATATTACAGCATAGGGCTGAACGGTTTCAGAAAAAGATCTAATTGTGATTTTTCTGGCAGATTCAGAGATTTCAATTCGATTCACGATTTTCTTTAAATCAAACTTTAGTGAAATTTTCACTATTTACAGAAACATTTACAAACTTGACCGAAAATTACATCAAACCATTGAAACATCAAAAGCTTTTACTCTAATGTGAGGATGAAAATAAAAACTGAAGGTAAGAATTGTTTCAGACTTTGAGATAAAAGGTCAATATTTTAATATGAAAAGTGAAAATTTTGAGAAATTAAGACAAAATTCTGAGACAAAAAGTCAATAAACTTTTTAAGTTTAAGAAATCAATTTAACATTATGTGAAAAAAGTCCAAACTTTCTCATTTAAGGTCAAAACTTTAAGATGACTAAAGTCTAAGTTTTGAAATAAAGGCAGTGTTTGAGATAAAAAGTTGAAATTTTGATATAAAAAGTCAAAACTCTAAGATTTAAGTCAAAATTAAATAAAAAAAATACAAAATTAAAGGATAAAAGGCAAAAAAAAAAAAAAATTTTTTAAGGAGATTTTGAGATAAATAGTTGAATTTTGACTTTTCTCAAATCCCTAAAACCTATTCCTGTTATTTCTAAACCGAACTTTCTAAATTGTATTTTTAGTTATAATAACTGAAGGTAAGAATTGTTTCCGACTTTTAAATATAAGGTCAATATTTTGATATATAAGGTAAAACTTTTTAGAAATAAAGACAAAATTCTGAGACAAAAAGTCGAGATTTTGAGATGAAACTTCTTAAATTTAAGAAATCAGTTTAACATTATGTGGAAAAAGTCCAAACTTTCTCATTTAAGGTCAAAATTTTAAGATGACAAAAGTCTAAGATAAAAAGTCTACGTTTTGAAATAAAAAGCTGAAATTTTGATAAAGAAAGTCAAAACTCTAAAGTACAAGTCGGAATTATGAGAAATAAATACAAAGGCAAAAAAAATAAAAGAAGATTTTTTGATTAGTTTTCAAATTTTGACTCTTCTCAAAACCAGAGTTTAACACTTATTCCTGCTTTTTCTAAACCTAAATTGTATTTTTAGTTATAAAAACTGAAGAACAGAAAGAGCTATCTTTGACTCTTAACTTTTAAAAATAATGTAGAGAAAAATATTCGTAATTGTGTCAAGTTAATTAAAATAAAATCAACAACAATCCCAAAGAAAAAAGTATTTTTCCAACAGTCTCTCACTCAAAGACAGGTGTGTGTGAAACAGCTGATATAACAGATCCTGGGTCAGTCAGGAGCAGGAAAAAATCACAGCTTTAACCATCACATGATCACCATGTTTGAGATTTTGATTTCGATCAGAAAATAATAAATCGTTCAGCTTTATTGCAGCAGGTCACAGTATCAGGTTTAATCTGATTTTTTATTAATTGTCATGTTTCTGACGGGTCTTGTGTTTCTGCTCTCAGATGTCAAAGGTCCGCCCGCTCATCGTTTCTCCTGCGGTCAGAGTCCGTACGTGGACAGCGGCGCCTGGGAGAGAAAGTTCTGCATCCTGACGGACAATCAGCTCATCCTGCTCAACAAGGACGAAGAGGTACAGAAGTTTAAAAAAGAACATTTTAACATTTTAACCCTGTGGTCACTGCAGTAAACACCTATTTAAAACTTATTTACTCCTAAATTCAATGGTTCATGTGGTGGAAATTCATATTAACCTGTGTCAGGATATTTTTATTCTTCTTAGAGCCTGAACAAATGTTTTTAACTCTTTTTCCAAACATATATATTTTAAAAAAAATTTATATACAAACATTTGAGGGTAAAACAGCGTAATAACTAGACATTTATCAGTGTTAAAATGGATGAAAGAGTCAAAATGTTTTACAAAGCATTAAAAAAAGATTATTCTTCATCAGCATTACAACCTTTGACTCAAAACAAAGCCTTCCCTCCAGGTTTAGGGAAAAGTATTTTCAGCGATTGTTATTCAAAAGGTTTGAGAATTGTAGCTGATTTATTTCAAAATGGGGAATTTATGTCATTCAATCAACTCAAAACCAAATACAAACTACCAAACAGTCATTTCTTTGATTTTCTACAAGTCAGACATTTTATCCAGTCAGATGTGATTATCCCCACTGATCAATCATTGTTAAGCCCAATTGAAAATTTTCTTCTCAATTTTACTACGAATGCTTCAAACTGTAGAAAAATAATTTCCTCCATTTATGATGAATTACTTTCAATTAATTGTGATGGGGCTGGAAGGATGAAAGAAAGGAGAGAAGGAGAAGCCTCCTACAGTCACACAGTGGTACAGAGAAACATTCAAAGTTTTTCCCATGGAGCGCCTCAGTGCTAAATTAAAGGGCAATGACAACTCCTTTTATAAAGTTTGGCAACCCTTTATAGATTAATCTGGGTGACATACTGCAGAAAGGGTACCCACACTTTGCCTTTAAGAATGTTTCTTCACCACCTATTTCTCTTTGACATAAAACTTGTGTAGATAAGAATGTATGTGACACTCATCTAACCCGTGTGTGTAACTACTGTTTCTTTATATGTATATTTTTCTTTGTGACTAACTCAAGTCTGTGCTGTCTTGTTCTTTGTTAATGTGAAAAATGAATAAAAATTATATATATATAAAAAAAAGATTATTCATGAAATTACAAAAAAAAAAAAAGAAAGGAAGTCAAACAAAAAAATAGTTATGTTTACATTAATTTCACTCTTTTTTATGTTGAATGTTCTGTTACAAATATTTGAAGAAAAAAAGTTGAAAACTTTTTTTATACCTTAAGACAAATAAAAACACTCAAAGGAAAAATCCAGACACTGACTTTAATAATTCATGATTCATCAGAGGGTTAAATAAAAACAGCTGCAGACTGTGACCAATTTTTTTTTAAACGCTTTTTTGTAATAACCTTTTATTTTCCATTCTGCTTTTTATGTTTGCATCATTTTTAACTCTATTTTTGTTGCATACATATATTTTTTAACTTTAAATTTCAGTTGTTTTTTCCTGCATGTGTTCCCTTAGGAGCACCATAATTTTTCTTTTCTGTCTTTTATAAATTTTTAAGACGACTTTTTTTTAAGTTTCCTTCTTGGGTTTTTGTCTCTTTTTCAACCGTTTGAGTTTTTTCTGTTATTTTGTTTCTTTCATTGCACCTGTTACTTGAGTTTACTTAAGATTTTATTCTCCTTTTTATATTTCTTGGTTATTTTGAAACTCATCTCATCCTACTTTTTTATTTCTCCATTTCTCATTTTCATATTTTTGTGTCCTGATTTTTTTATCCTCTGTTTACACTTTTACATTTTCTCTCCAGTTTTTTTTTGTTTTTTTCTTCTTCTATCTTTCTCTTCTAAAACTTCTTTGGTTATTCTTTCTTTGAGTGTCATTCTTAGTATTAATGTCTGTTTGTTTTTGTTTATTTCTGTTTCAGGGTCAGAGAGCAAAACCATGAAGCTCTTTATCTTTTCTAAATTCTGTTTGTGATGAAGTGATGATATAAAGTTTTTCATTCCTCTCTCTGTTTCCTGTCAGGCTGCTGCTGCTGACGCTCAGGAAAGTCCCACAGACTCGGCCAAAGCTCGAAGTCTGCGCCGGACGGTCAGCGTCCCCTCAGAGGGACAGTTCCCAGACTTTCCTGCAGAGGGCGCCAACATCTTAGGTAAGGAGCCGAATAAATCTGTTCCTGTGAAAATACTGGAGTCAGCCTCAGCCTGGAAAACCTGGAGAAAAACCTGGAGACCTTGTTCCATCTTATCTTTGAGAAATCATTAATAGAGGTGTCCTTATAAAACCTACACGTCTGATACAATAATGACATATACACTGATTTACAGCCTTGAGTATTAGCCAACACCTTTATCTATCAGATACAATATTTATCACTGACACTTTTATTACTCACTTTATGGTATGGATTCTTGGAAAAGATGTGACTCAAACAGAGATGAAAACTCAGCAGCTCTGAGATAAACTGGCCTGTTTATTATTAACCTTTGGGTTAGAGGAATTTTAACCTTTAACAGAATAAAATAAATAAAGTAAGAAGAAGACCCTGAAAAACAACCCCAGTAAAAACCAATCACACTTTAAAAGTGCAGAAAACATTTCAGGTTCACTTCAGTTATCTTTACTGTCAATTTATGGTGGGGCCAGCTGATGATGTGTTCAGGTGCGTCTGAGAGACAGGTGTGATGATGCGTTCAGGTGCCTCTCAGAAACGGGTGAAGTGTTTCTGTTGTGATGTTGCGTTCAGGTGCTTCTCAGAAACAGGTGTGATGATGTGTTCAGGTGCGTCTTAGAAACAGGAGTGATGATGCGTTCAGGTGCCTCTCAGAAACAGGTGAAGTGTTTCTGTTGTGATGATGTGTTCAGGTGCCTCTCAGAAACAGGTGAAGTGTTTCTGTTCTGATGATGTGTTCAGGTGCCTCTCAGAAACAGGTGTGATGATGCGTTCAGGTGCTTCTGAGAAACAGGTGAAGTGTTTCTGCTGTGCTGATGCGTTCAGGTGCGTCTCAGAAACAGGTGTGATGATGCGTTCAGGTGCGTCTCAGAAACAGGTGTGATGATGTGTTCAGGTGCGTCTCAGAAACAGGTGTGATGATGTGTTCAGGTGCGTCTCAGAAACAGGTGTGATGATGTGTTCAGGTGCGTCTCAGAAACAGGTGAAGTGTTTCTGCTGTGATGATGCGTTCAGGTGCAGTCTGTAAATCTCTGTGTGGTATTGTTGCTGTGGTTGGGGAATGTGGTGGAGACAAAGCCTCCAGTGTCTGAGCTCAGTCTGAAGGAGCTGCTCTGACCTCACTGCCCCCCCGTGGGACACAGGGTCGAGGGGTTTCCCACCCTGAGCTGCAGGGGTCTGAGGGTCTGAGGGGTTTCCCACCCTGAGCTGCAGGGGTCTGAGGGTCTGAGGGGTTTCCCACCCTGAGCTGCAGGGGTCTGAGGGTCTGAGGGTGTTTGAGGAGAAAAGAACCTGAGCAGAAAGTTTGTTCCTGAGTTTCTGAGTTTGTCTGTGGATCATCAGGTTATTGATCAGGTCTG
>RPOG01003316.1:54777-66890 GCA_008086565.1 Thalassoma bifasciatum
CCCCCCCCTTTATTCAGCCACAGAAACTCTTTCTTTCACTGACCTCCTTAATCCTCCTCCTCACCCCCCCTCACCCAGCAAACAGCAGCCGAGGGGGGAGGAAGTTATTTATATGTTAATGATGGAGCTCGGCCCACACAGGCTCCACAAACCAGTTCAGACTAAACTGGAGTTATACTGGAATTATACTGGGTTTACACTGGAATTATACTGGAATTATACTGGAATTATACTGGGTTTATACTGGGTTTACACTGGAATTATACTGGAATTATACTGGGTTTATACTGGGTTAATACTGGAATTAAACTGGAATATCACTGGGTTTATATTGGAATAACACTGGGTTAATACTGGGTTTATACTGGAATTATACTGGAATATCACTGGGTTTATATTGGAATAACACTGGGTTAATACTGGGTTTATACTGGAATTATACTGGAATTATACTGGGTTTACACTGGAATTATACTGGGTTTATACTGGAATTATACTGGAATTATACTGGGTTTACACTGGAATTATACTGGAATTATACTGGGTTTATACTGGGTTAATACTGGAATCAAACTGGAATATCACTGGGTTTATATTGGAATAACACTGGGTTAATACTGGGTTTATACTGGAATTATACCGGAATTATACTGGGTTAACACTTGAATTATACTGGGTTTATACTGGAATTATACTGGGTAATGTTAAAGAATCTGTAATAGTGGAATAAAATTGTCAAATCTTCCATTTCATATGTATATGTATATTAGAAAATACAACCATATGATTTCCAAATTTCCAAATGTCACTTAAAAGGTTCAACTTAATTAACTTAGCATTTGACTTTTATCCCAAATTTTTTGTCATTTTTCCTGAAATTTTGACTTTTTTTTATCTCAATTTTTTGTTTGTTGATTTGTTGCTGGTATAGATTTAGTTTTATCTGCATTTACAGTGAATTTTAGTTTGAGTTGATTCCTTTTTGTATTAAAGTTGATTCATTATAGGTTTTAATTCAGGATATTCTCAGGTCAGATGAACCTGACTATGTGCTGGGTTTGACTCTGGATTTTTCCTGGGTTGGTTCTGGATAAATCCTGGGTTTTTACAGGTGTTACCTTACGATGTTCTCTTGGTTTAAAACCTGATTTTTTTGTTGTTGTGGGTTTGTTCTGAGGTTGGTACTGGATATGACCTGGTTTTTACTCTGTGTTCAGAGGGGAAGTAAAATCATGAAGTTGAAACTGTACCGTCACATTAACCACTTCTTCTTCCCTTCTTCTTCTTCTTCTTCTTCTTCTTCTTCCTCTTCTCACCTGGGTTATTGTGTCGTTTAGTGTCAGTGTCAGGGTCATTTCAGTGGCTGTTGTCGGTGTGGTCTAATTACAGTGTTGTCAAACTGTTCATTACTGTCTCTGCTTCTCCACTGAGTTAAACTCAGACTGAAATCGAGGTCATGATGTCACCTGGTGATGTCACTGATTACAGGAAAGTGATCTGCGTGTGAAAGCAGCAGCAGCAGCTGGTGGATGATGTCACACCTTCACACAGGTGATGTGACCCCACAGAGTCAGATTTTTTAAAGGTGCAGTCCGTCAAACCTCCTCTCAGCAGGTGGGCTCGGCTCTGTCTATTTACTGGGGATGATTCAGACTAACTCATGGGAGAGTTTGGTGAACAGATTTTTATTGAGGTGAAAGAAAGTTAAATAACACATTTCTGTAAAGTCACCATAAAGGAATCAGAATCCTTTTATTCTCATTTCAGGTGTTTTAAATGTTAATTATTGACATAATTATAATTATATATAATTATATATAAATGCAGGACACTCTGCTGGTTGTTTATATTTCTGCTGTCCTCTGTTGTTCTCACTGACTCTGGATCTGCTGCATTCCTGTCTGCTCTCCACCTGTCTGCACCTCCACAATAAAGCCCACCACATCCGGCAGCGCCACCTTCAAAATAAAAGCCCCTGAAACATTTGGAATCACTTTGAAATGGCACAAAAAATTAACTTCACCGTTGTCTTAACTAAAGTAAGTCACTCAATCACCTGTAGACCTCATAACTTATTATTCTCCAGCTCAAAACTGATAAACGTAAGAACAAAAGTGGACAAATAAAGCTTCTGCTACTTTATTTCATTCGTGTTAATGACAGTTAAAGAAACCTAAACCCCTAATTGGTTCTTAAAAAGCAGTTTTACATTAATTATCTTGGAATTTTTTTTGTCTTATTCCTCTTTTCTATGAAACAAAATTCCATACCACTCAGTTTATTATCAAAAAGTCTTTTTATTCAGCAATACAAGTTAAAAAAAAGGTAATAGAGGTAGAAATAAAGTACACATATGGGTTAGTTCTCAGAATTACATTTATTCCCAAGTGAAATGGTTTAAATCAGACAAAATATCTTCCAAAGAATTACATGTGACTTCAGATTTTTTAAGTGTGATTCTAAACAACATAAAAACATACATGTAAAATTGGATCTAAAAATTTAAGAAAGTCACAAAAAGACTTTTCTTCTAAGATATTTATAAACTTTTGGAGTAAGAGTTATAAAGAAGACTCCTCAATAGAAACAAAAGGTCTTAATTCTGAGATAAAAAGTTGAAATTTGGAAATAAAGTCAAAGTTATGAGGGAAAAAATTCAATTATTGAGACAGAAATGCGACATTTGTGGTATAATTAAGTCAAAAACTTTGGGATTTAGTCAAAATTTGAAAAATAAAGAAAATTTTTGAAATATTAAGTCAAAATCCTGATAAACAAAAGTCACGTTTTTTGGATAAGGCTGAAAAAAGTCACATTTCCAAGAAAAAGAGTCATAGTTATAACTTATAACTCTTTATTTGTTTATACCTTTTTATTTCTTTATACATTTTTAGTATAATTAGGTCAAAAACTTTGGGATAAATTCAAAAGTATCAGAGATAAAATAAAATCTTGAAATATTATGTGAAATTCCTAATAAACTAAAGTCACAATTTTTGGATACAGTAAAGATAATGCTGAAATAAGTCAAAATTTTAAGAAAAAGAGTCATAATTTTGACTTTTAATTCTTTATTTAACTTTTTATCTCGAAATTTGGACCAAAACTGGGGGGGGGGTCCCTTTTATTATTCATATATTTTAAACTCAATGAAAAGAGACTGTATGTTTAAATGCAGTTGTGTTGTAATTTCTGTTGATGCTGTTTTTCTATTTGTGACTTTTATTGTGAAGGTGTGAACCGGATGTTGGTGTGTTAGCCACCGTTAGCTTAGCACAGACTGAAACTGTAGCGGACTGAATGAGAGTAAAGTCTCCTCTTTCCTGCTCGGACATGAGTTAATGTGTTTGGATGGACTTATTCGGTGAGTGTGTCTCAGTTTTAACTCTCAGGTGTAGAAACAAATGTGTTCAGGTGTGTTTTACCTGCGCACGCACGCGCTTTTTTAACGGCAGGTTCACGAGACAGAAAAAAAACGCGTAAAAAAAAAGTTGTTTGGAGTCTCCGCCCGCAGCAAACTGCAACTTTAATCTGAGACAGAGACAGATTTAAGGTGAAAGCTGAGATTATTCCTCTGAAAAACAACGAAACTTTAACCAGTTTTTACCGAAACAATGATCGAAATGATCAGTGATCGATTAACAGGAGCCGAGGAGGGACAAGTGCTCAGACTCTAACTTCACTGTTTTTATTTTAGAGGAAAATTCAGGAGCTGGAAAACGGAAAAATGACAGATTTATCAGCTCATTTAAAAATACTTATTATTATGATTATTATTATTATTATTATTATTATTATTATTATTATGACTATTATTATTATTATTATTCATATTTTTATTCTTCTTCTTCTTCTTCTTCTTCTTCTTATTATTATTATTATTTGTAAAAAAAAAAAAAAAAAGAAACAAAAAACATATACCCAGTGAGATATGTTTGATTGCACTAAAACAAAATGATGCCTTAAAAAAATTCAGGGGCTGGAAAACGGTAAATGACAGATTTATCAGCTTATTTAAAAATACTTATTATTATTATTATTATTATTATTATTATTATTATTATTATTATTATTATTAATAATAATAAATATTATTATTATTATTATTTATTGTTGTTGTTGTTATTATGACTATTATTATTTTTATTATTATTATTATGACTATTATTATTATTCACATTTTTATTCTTATTCTTATTCTAATTCTTTTTCTTATTCAATTTACTATTCTTCTTATTATTATTATTATTCGTGTTCTTCTTCTTCTTCTTCTTATTTTTTATTTTTAGTATTATTATTCTTTTTCTTATTCAATTTACTATTCTTCTTATTATTATTATCATTATTATGACTATCATTATTATTATTATTATTACTATTATTATTATTATTATTTGTATTTTTATTCTTATTATTGTTATTATTCTTTTTTTTATTCAATTTACTATTCTTATTATTATTTGTATTCTTCCTATTATTATTATTATTATTATTATTATTATTATTATTTGTAAAAAAAAAAAAAAAAAGAAAGAAACAAAAAACATAAACCCAGTGAGATATGTTTGATTGCACTAAAAACAAAATGATGCCTGTAAATTCAAACTGTCTTTACTCTGATACTGTAACTAATACCTTTATTTATAATCACTTAAACTATAAGTTAATGAGCAAAAAAATAAACATTTTACACAACATTTTACTTTTAATAAAGTAATATCTCATATTGTCTTCAGAATTTTTTTGCTGCTTTTTGAGTATTTCCAACTTTTATGCCAAGTTTTTTTTTCGCATTTTTTTGGTCATTTTTACCAACTAAGTTTTATTTCTTCTCTTTGCTGTTTTTTCCTCTTTTCTCCACTTGTATAGTTTTTTTTTGTAAAGGTAGTTTTTAACAGTTTGTCTCTTTGGTGAGTAACTCTGGTGTAGAACAGAAAACATCTGTAGCTGATATTCTGACACATTTCAGGTTATAGAAATATTTCACTGTCTGACGTTAGAATATTGTGATTTAATGCTCAGTCCTGGTAAAGAGTCAGTCACACAGAAGCTCCTCTCTGAGGTTTTATTCTGATGAACGTGATGAAATAACATCATGATGCAGGTGTAAAGTGGAGCTTTGTCAGGTTTGTCCTCCAGAGAAAACAACAGTTTCTTACACACAGTGACCTTTGTGACCTGCAGACCCTCAGTTGTACCTAAACACACACCACAGAGCGAGCGTGTGTGTGTGTGAAGTGTGTGTGGACCCTCTGTGTGTGGCGTCCTAAGTGTGTGAATCACATCACTCACGCTCCATGTACTCGCCCGCTGCGGCGGCGGCGGCGGTTAGCCTAAATCGTGTGGCTCCAGCTGGTTCAGATATAATTAGATCATTGTCCCAAATTTTCCTTCAGACGTCTCTGATGCTTCAGTGCAGGAGGATCTGTCTTTAAAGGGACGTTACAGCTGTGCTCAGAAAATTACAAACCCCAAACCTGAATTTAGGATTTCTTATCCTTTTCTCAGAGAATTTAAATGAAAACACAAAAACTTTTCTGTCTCTCATGGTTCGTGGTTGGTGAAGACGTTTATGAACAAACAACTGTGTTTACTCTTTTTAAATCAACAGAAACTTCCAGAATGACCCTGATGAAAAGTTTCCCTCCCCCAGTTCTTAACAGCGTGTATTTCCCCTTTAACATCAGTGACAGCTTGAAGTCTTTTAAAAAAATAAAGCTAATATTTTGAGATAAAAGTCATTTTTTTCAAGATGACAAGGCAAGTTTATAAGATGAGTCAAGATTAAAATATAAGATGTCTATACTATGAGACAAAAAGTCAAAATTTTGTAGAGAAATGTTGAATTTCTAGGATAAACAGTCAAAATGATGAAATAGAGCGTTGTAAGTACGACATAAATTGTCTCAATAATGAAGTAAATGAGCCAAATGTTTTGGGAGAAATGTCTTATTTATGAGATAAAAAAAAGTCAAAATAATCAGTTCTAGGATCGTAATTATGATATAAAATGTCTAAATGATGAAATAAAAAGTGAAAGATTGAAATAAACAGTCAAAATTATTAAATAAAAAGTCACATTTCGAGGTGCGTAGTCAAAATTTTGAGACATAGTCAGATCTTGAGAAAAGCAATGTATAAAATGAGATTAAAAAAGATTTTAAATTATGAGATTAGTTGTAATTATAAGTCTAAAAGTCAAAAGTTTGAGTTGAAAGTTGGAACTATGAGATAAAATGTCAAAATTGTACGATGATAAAAAAGTCTAAACCTTGAGATCAAAAGTCCATTTTTTAGATAAAGAGTCTAAAATACGAGATGAGGGTCTTTATTTTCTCAGATGGTAAAACTGACCATTCTTCTTGGCAAAAAGCCTCCAGTTCCTGTAAATTCTTGCTCTGTCTTGCATGAACTGCAGGTTTGAGATCTCCCCAGAGTGGCTCAATGATATTGAGGTCAGGAGACTGAGATGGCCACTCCAGAACCTTCCCTTTATTCTGCTGTAGCCAATGGCAGGTCCACTTGTCCTTGTGTTTTGGATCATTGTCATGTGTGAACGTCCAAGTACATCTCATGTGCAGCTTCTGGGCTGATGAGTGTAAATTTTCCTCCAGTATTTTCTGATAACATGCTGCATTCATCCTTCATTCATCAGTTTGGACCAAGTTTCCTGAGCCTTTGTAGCTCACACATCCCCAAAACATCAGTGATCCACCTCCGTGTTTCACAGTAGGAATGGTGGACCTTTCATCATAGGCCTTGTTGACTCCTCTCCAAATGGAACAATGTTTATGGTTGTGGACAAAAAGTTCACTTTNTTCACGGACTCAGAAACTCCATCAGGATGATACGACTTCAACAACAACAACAACAACAACAACAAAGTGACCACAACAAAGAGTCCCAGCTTCTTCTTCCTCCTCCTCTTTCTCTGCAGACATGTGAAGAATGTTTCTGCTCATAATGAGAGCGCTTGTGTTTACCGACGCCTCCTCTCTCATCTCTGCACATTCCTCAGACCTCGTTCATATTCATCACATCGTCCAAAGTCCGTTCAGGAACTTTACAGCTCCTCCAGAAACTCCTCCTGTCTTCAGCCGCCAGAGTTTCACGTCTTTGAGTTACTCTGAGCGAAGGCTGGGCAATTAATCTTAAACCAGATTAAATCACAATATTCTAACGTCAGACAGTGAAATATTTCTATGACCTGAAAAGTGTGAAAATATCAGCTACAGACGTTTTCTGTTCTACACCAGAGTTACTCAACCAAAGAGACAAACTGTTCAAAACTACCTTTACAAAAGAAACTATACAAGTGGAGAAAAGAGGAAAAAACAGCAAAGAGGAGAAATAAAACTGAGTTTGAGGAAGTAAAAATGACCAAAAAAGAAACAAAAACAGTAAGAAAGTTGGGATTAAAATAGAAATAGTCAGTTTGTTGCAAAAAAAAAAAGGTCTGAAAGTGGCAAAAAGAGGGAAAAGGGTCAAAAATGAGCAATTAAACAAAAATCGGCATGAAACATTTTTGAGGAAACTCAAAAAAATGTTAGGAAAGTGGCAAAATGAGGGAAAACGTGATGAAAAATAGTAAAAAGTGGTAAGAAAGTTGGGATTAAACTTGGAAAATCGTCAGTTTGTTGGAAAAAAATTGGTCTACAAGTGGTAAAATAGATTGAAAAGTGTCAAAAATGGGCAAATATTTATAAACAGCAAAGAGGTGAAATAAAACTTAGTTTGATGTGGTAAAAATGGCCAAAAAAAGCAACAAAACTTAGCATAAAAGTTGGAAATACTCAAAAAAATCATAAGACAATATGAGATATTAAATTATTACAATCAAACTATACACTTAAATAGAGTTGTTTATGGAGAAAAGAGGCAAAAACAGCAAAGAGGAGAAATAAAACTTAGTTATAGGAAGTAAAAATGGCCAAAAAAGGAACAAAAATTGCAAGAAAGTTGAGGTGAAAATTGGAAAATAGTCAGTTTGTTGCATAAAATGGTCCCAAAGTGGCAAAAAAAGTGAAAAGTGACTAAAATGGCCAAAAAGCAATAAAAGATTGCAATAAAAGTTCTGCAGTAAACTTTTAAAAATTTGGAAAGTATCAGAAATGGTGGAAAAAAAAGACGAAAAACAGTGAAAACCTGGAAATACTAATAAAGTAGTAAAAAATTGTCCAAAAGGGAAAAAAAAAGAGAGAAAAAGTAACTAAAATTGCCAAAGTGCAGCAAAAATTAGCACAAAAATTCTGTAGAAAACTGTAGAAAAATCAGAAAGTAGCAAAAGTGGTTAAAAAAAAGTGACAAACAACCGTGGAAAGTGGTAAAAAAATGACCAAAAGCAACAAAAATGGTAAGAAAGTTGGAATTAAAATTAAAAAAATGGTCTGAAAGTGGCAAAAAGAGGGAAAAGGGTCAAAAATGAGCAATTAAACAAAAATTGGCATGAAAATTTTTTGAGGAAACTCATAAAAATGTTAAAAAAGTGGCAAAATGAGGGAAAACGTGACGAAAAATAGTAAAAAGTGGTAAAAATGGCCAAAGTTAACAAAAATGGCAAGAAAGTTGGGATTAAACTTGGAAAATCGTCAGTTTGTTGAAAAAAAATTGGTCTACAAGTGGTAAAATAGATTGAAAAGTGTCAAAAATGGGAAAATATTTATAAACAGCAAAGAGGTGAAATAAAACTTAGTTTGAGGAAGTAAAAATGACCAAAAAAGCAACAAAAATTGCAAGAAAGTTGAGGTGAAAATTGGAAAATAGTCAGTTTGTTGCATAAAATGGTCCCAAAGTGGCAAAAAAAGTGAAAAGTGACTAAAATGGCCAAAAAGCAATAGAAATTTGCAATAAAAGTTCTGCAGTAAACCTTTAAAAATTTGGAAAGTATCAGAAATGGTGGAAAAAAAAGACGAAAAACAGTGAAAACCTGGAAATACTAATAAAGTAGTAAAAAATGGTCCAAAAGGGAAAAAAAGAGAGAAAAAGTAACTAAAATTACCAAAGTGCAGCAAAAATTAGCACAAAAATTCTGTAGAAAACTGTAGAAAAATCAGAAAGTAGCAAAAGTGGTTAAAAAAAGTGACAAACAACTGTGGAAAGTGGTAAAAAAATGACCAAAAGCAACAAAAATGGTAAGAAAGTTGGAATTAGAATTTAAAAAATGGTCTGAAAGTGGCAAAAAGAGGGAAAAGGGTCAAAAATGAGCAATAGAACAAAAATTGGCATGAAAAAATTTTGAGGAAACTCAAAAAAATGCAAGGAAAGTGGGAAAATGAGGGAAAACGTGACGAAAAATAGTAAAAAGTGGTAAAAATGGCCAAAGTTAACAAAAATGGCAAGAAAGTTGGGATTAAACTTGGAAAATCGTCAGTTTGTTGGAAAAAATTGGTCTACAAGTGGTAAAATAGATTGAAAAGTGTCAAAAATGGGCAAATATTTATAAATAGCAAAGAGGTGAAATAAAACTTAGTTTGATGTGGTAAAAATGGCCAAAAAAAGCAACAAAACTTGGCATAAAAGTTGGAAATACTCAAAAAAATCATAAGACAATATGAGATATTAAATTATTACAATCAAACTATACACTTAAATAGAGTTGTTTATGGAGAAAAGAGGCAAAAACAGCAAAGAGGAGAAATAAAACTTAGTTTGAGGAAGTAAAATTGGCCATAAAAGCAACAAAAATTGCAAGACAGTTGGGATGAAAATTACAAAATAGTCAGTTTGTTGCATAAAATGGTCCCAAAGTGGCAAAAAAGAGTGAAAACAGACTAAAATGGCCAAAAAGCAATAAAAAAATTGCAATAAAAATTCTGCAGTCAACTTTAAAAAATTCGGAAAGTATTAGAAATGATGGAAAAAAAAGACGAAAAACAGAAAAGAGTGGAAAAAATGTTTAAAACTACCTTTACAAAAGAAACAATACAAGTGGTAAAAGGAGGCAAAAACAGCAAAGAGGAGAAATAAAACTTAGTTTGAGGAAGTAAAAGTTGCCAAAAAAACAACAAGAATTGGCATTTGAATTGTGATAAAACCTGGAAATACTAATAAAGTAGTAAAAAATGGTCCAAAAGTGAAAAAAAAAGAGAGAAAAAGGAACTAAAATTACCAAAGTGCAGCAAAAATTAGCACAAAAATTCTGTAGAAAACTGTAGAAAAATCAGAAAGAATATAAAAAAAATATAACACAAAAAAACATGTTATATTTTAATAGTTTAAAGATTTGTTCAAATAACACAGGTTTCATAGAATAAAGAAATACATGTGATGAAATACTCAATTCATGATGGAAGGAAATATTGCACTCAGACACAAAAAAGGGGACGTCACCTCATTGACCCATAAACAGTCTGTGGTGTCGACTTGTGGGACGTGAGCGTCACTAACGATGGTCGTAATTACAAATAGAAAAACTGGAACTTTACGTCCACACTCTGCGAAACAACAGTTTAATTAAATAATCTGCAGCTCTGGATCCTCTTATCTTCATGAGCTTCAGTCGTGATCCCTCAGTCTGAGCGCGCTCGGTCACTGATGCTCGGTCACTGATGCTCGGTCACTGAAGGTCACTGAAGGTCACTGAAGGTCACTGCGGCGTCCGTCAGAGGAGACGCCGCCTGATCCTGTGAATCCATCAGTTAAACCGTGAAGAGAATCCTCTGATCAATAACACTTAACTAAAGGAGGAGGAAGCAGCTGGTGTCGTGTTCTGTGAACTGACCTGGGATCAGGTTTAATCTGACGTCATAATCACAGATTATTGAACAGGTTAAAACGATGAACACAGAGCGTTCAGGTTTAATTAGTGTTGATTTTTCTTTTCTTTCATTTAAAATAAAGATACATAAATAAACCGTGGGGCTTCAGATACCAGTGCATGTTTAATTTGGAGTCACAACTTAAAAAGGTTGACAACCGAAGTTTTAGTGCATCAGGAAGTCAGGGGCGAATCTACTGGGGGGGCATAAGGTGGCCTTACCCCCCCCCATTATAAAGATTTGATTTAAAGGAAAGTTAAACCTCATCAGACACATCTATGAATTACCAACTACAGTGAAAGAGACGACGTGACATTCAAAAAGTCAAAATTCGGGGGCGTAAAAGTCAAAATAAAGAGATAAAAGTCAATAATTTGAGATGAAACATCAAATTTTAAGTTTTAAGTCAATAAGTTGAAATGAAAGGTCAATTTTCTGAGATAAGAAAGGAAAAATTATGAGATAGGAAGTAATCTGAGAAAAAAAGTCAAAATTTTGAGATGAACACAAAAAAAATTCTGAGACAAACAGTAAAAATACAAGATAGAAAGTGAATAATTTGAGTCATCACTGCCAAATTTTTGAGATGAAAGTCGTAATTCTGAGATAAAAAGTAAAAAATTCGGAGATAAATAGTAAAAACTATGAGATAGAAGTCAAATATTTGAGATTTTAAGGTCAAAATTCTGAGACAAGTCAATTATTTGAGATATAAAAGTCAAAATTGGGAGATGAAAAAGTCAGGATTCGTAATTAAAGTCAATTATGTGAAATTAAAAAAGTATGAAAGTTAAAATTCTGAGATAAAAAGTCAAAAATTAGTGTAGAATGGTAAAAAATTATGAGATAAAAAGTCAAAAATATGAGATTAAGTCAATTATTTGAAATATTAAAGTCAAAATTTGGAGATTTAGTCAATTATTTGAAATATAAAAGTTAAAATTATGAGATAAAAGCCATATTTTGAGATATAAAAATCTAAATTTTGAGATGAAAAACTCAGGATTCGTAATTTAAGTCAATTATTTGAAAAATGAAAAGCTTAAAATCTGAGATAAAAAGTTAAAAAATAAGAGAAGAATGGTAAAAATTATGAGATAAAAAGTCAAAATTTGAGTTATTTAAGTTAAACTTTTGAGATGAAAAAGTCAGAATTCAGAGATTTAGTCAATTATTTGAAAAATGAAAGTTAAAATTCTCAGTTAAAAAGTCAAAAGTTAGAGATAAATAGTCAAATTTATGGCTTCAACCCATTTTTTCTGTTTCCATTCTCCAAATATTTTTTATTCAAATGGTTTTTGGGGAGTGTTGTAAATAAATGAATAAAATCACCCTGATATTAAATCAATCCAGCAC
>RPOG01003317.1:0-66876 GCA_008086565.1 Thalassoma bifasciatum
TTTTGGCCTGACAACTCACTTGACAGACAACACAGCCCACATCAACCTGTGCGCCTGCAGCCTGGGCTATGAATGCTGATGGAGCTGTGCGCCAGCAGGCAGAATGGGATTGGAAATATTCAGTATGTGCTCTCATTTCACTGAATGGTTCTCATAAGTAATCATGAGTCTTAACAACACAGGTTTTGTCTTTTCATCTTGCACATGTCGTCCCTGTCTTTCAGAGTCCAGATTGAATTGAGTGGCATTCTGCTCACGCGTAAAGAGCCTCAGACAAACACTCAGTACTTGTAGCATTTCTTATTAAACATTTTGAACATGAGCTACGATTCGGGTGTTGAGATGGGCATTTTACCAAACACATCGCCTCTGCAGTCAGTGGCCTTGTCTGACAGATGGTTTTGGATCCTAAATTATGTATAACTTCTATCACTAATTTTGCAAGACATGCATGTACATATTTGGTCGTAAAAACCAAAATAAGACATGAGTGAAAAGCACAAAATAGAGTTTTTAGGGAGAGGGGATTGTACTTTTTAAAAACTATTTTCTTTATACTTTCCCTCTGGTACCACTGTAGTGCCATTATATGATTTAAAGCTAAATAATAATAAAAAAAAAATACTTCGCCTTATTTCGGCTTGTGTCTATGGTTTTATTTTAGCTGCTGTCTCTTTAAGGCGTCAAACCCTCGTCCCTCTGATTGGCCTGCCCTTAAGACCAATCTCAGTGTTTCATGAACCGGTTAAGTGAGTTTACCATTTCACTGATGATTCAGGGATTTCTACAACTTATGAATATGGAGAGGTTTGAAAATCTGCTCATTTAATATGAATATTCATTTTGTGAGATAACAGCTGCTTTTCAGTCTTGTAGCATTTCTCCCTCAATGTGAATTTGGCAAAGCTGGTTGCGTGTGTTTTCCTTAGGGTTCCAGCTACAAGACAAAAATGACCAATTGTTTTCATCCCAGGAGAGCTTGTGATAGCCAATAAGTGCTCCATGCTTGATTGGCCAATAGTGCACAGTGATCTTGTGTAATAGCTCTATTAGAGGGTTGTTTCTTTGCTAAAGTCCTGTCAGTCATATATTTGATTTATCCAATCACTTTACCGGACAAAGGGTGCCAGCTGTTGCCATTTAGACCATTGACAAAAATTTATTGCAGCACATCTTCATTCACATTCATGATTTTTGGCAAACATTTCCACAAAGAAAGAAGAAGCAATGTTGACTAAAAAGAGGACACTAAGCACTGACAAAGCTGGTCACCTGAAACTTAAAACTCTCTAGTGAAGTAACATGGTGGATGTCTTATGTCTGACATGAAGCATTTTGAAGTTACTGGTTTTCTAAAATAGTTGCACAAAAAAGTGCTTCAGCTGCATTTAGCCACATATTAAAACACAACATTTTCTTAAACTACAGACTTTAATCTTTCAAATGAGGTGTCACTGATGAACTTTGACCTTGTAGTTCTTTTATAAGCTTTGAAAAACAGTGTGTTATATAGGCCATAATGAGGTGTATCTGTCTTGGCCACTATCAGAGTTTCAGTGTGCTCGGTCATAATCCCACTAAAGCAGCAGAAACAGTTTCTGCCATGGGGCAAGTTCTCAGCTGCTGGTTTGGTTTATATCACATGGACACAGGCTGTAGTCTTAGTGGGTGAACTGTGCTGCATCCTTAGCCCTTGGTGTATGTCACACCCCACTCTCTTTTCCTAATTTTCTCCTCTGTTTTCTCCTCTCACTGTCCTGCTCGGCTGATGCACTGGAATAAATTTGTTTAGATACTTTAACATTTCAGTGTAGTGCGTTCTTTCAAGCTGGTGTCTTTCAGTTTATTCACTTTGTCTGTTGAGTTTAAGCACTACAAGTTTGAAGTTAGCCAAGGTCAGAGAGAACTGTTTGAGGAAGATGACGCAGGTTAAACATAATAAAGATCGTCTAACCTGACAAGTTCAAAGTGTCTCAATATACCAGGTGATAGAATTACACGTGAAGTGATGTGCATGAGTCTAAACGTGGCTCTGCATGTAAGCCATGTGGGGTCATTCTGCCAGAACCCAGTCAGCCTCATTCTCTGTGCGACCGGAGATGAAGGGAGGAGGACGAGAACGGAAAGAAGAAGCGGAAGACGAGAGCAGGATTGGAAGTCCCAGGGTGACTGGGTCTAATTGAAATGAATTCTGACTAAAGCAATGACTTTAATGACATTTTGAATCCAGGACTGTAGTAATGACATGGAGAGGCCTCGGGGGGAAACAGCACTTTGAGGGAGCTGGAGTGAGAGAGAGAGAGAGCGAGCAAAAAGAGACATACAGAGAGGAGGAGAAGAATGGAGAGACAGAGAGACAAAGAGGGGGAGGTTGGCGAGGTTAAGTTTGGGGAGAGGGTATTTATTAAGAGAGCCGAGGGAGACGGATGGAGCCGGGAGACAAAGAGAGGAGAGACAGACGGGTGGAGAAGAGTTTAAAACAGAAGAGAGGGGAAACTTTTAAAAGACATCCAGGGAGAGT
Source organism: Thalassoma bifasciatum (assembly GCA_008086565.1). Taxonomy (NCBI): domain Eukaryota; kingdom Metazoa; phylum Chordata; class Actinopteri; order Labriformes; family Labridae; genus Thalassoma; species Thalassoma bifasciatum. The sequence goes on from RPOG01003317.1 coordinate 2,522, forward strand.
TTTTCTTTCCTTTTCATCAGTCTGTCAAGGGGTGTCTCTTTTTAGCTCATTTCCCAAGCTGCAAGACACCGTGGATAGGTCAACCTTGTGAAGTCACTATCTGAAACTCCCAAACCAGCCGGGGCCTCTCAGAATATGCTAAAACTATGCTGAAATATTAATCACTGAATGTCATATTTATGAGCCTAAAATCTAATATTGCTTTTCTTTGAAGGACTTTATCACCGCGTGGTTGGTTTTCACAGAACACAGAAGGTCTTATTCACAAAGAACTGATTTTAAAGATGTTAAATGAAGGCCAGTGTTGTGTGTTTTAATGCAGAAAAGCACAGTTGACCTGCTTCAAGCTGAGCCCTGTGTTACAAAGAGAAGAATAAAGCCACATTCTGTTTGAGGGAGTAACACTGATTCCTCGAAACGCAGAGGCATAACTGACTATAGAAATGGAGAAAAAGAAAAAAACAGCACGCAGCTGCACAATTTGAGCAAGAGCAAACAAGTTCAGACTTTGAAACTAATATCTCACAGTGGAAAGTAACACCCAGTTAAATAAAGAGGTCAACTCCAAATGGTGCACGTTGGCTGGAGATCTCTGATTCACAAACTAATAGTGCAAAGAAAAGAAACTGCATATCATCCTGAGCATTGTTACTGAAAAGTGTTGCAGGAAAAAATAATTTTGTAGTTAAAATGCAAAGAAATATATTCAAGGAGAATTTACAAAAGAAAAAAAGAGGCAGAATAAGAGGGACATACTGTGAAGCAAATACCCATAACAGGGAGGTGCGGAGCGAATGTCCTTTGATTGTATTTCGGGACTGGAAGTTTATTCGAGCATTGACTCATGTTGATGTTCTCAACCAACTTTTCCTGCCTCAAGTCCAGAACACAAGTGCACACATCTACATTATTCATACTTATTTTTTTATTTACAAGGGCATCTTTATTTACAAGATGAAGTACCAGAAAAGAGAGATTTAAAGATAACGTGAAACCTAATTGCTTCCTTGGATCACTGTCGTCTGTCTTTCACTTTGGCCCAGAACATATTTGTGTTTGATTAGTGATGTAGAATTGGATTTCAAAGAGCAACAGCGTAGAGAAGGTGGGGATGACGTGCAGCAAAAGAGTGAGGGCTGGAGTAGGATCTGGGGCTGATGAGTTGATGCCTCGGCTTCTTTTCGTGGAGTGTGCACCATACCAGCTGAACTAAACCTGAATCAGGGACACATGGTGTACTGGTTGTTGGTGTCCTCATTGATTTTTGACCGTTCTGTGTGTGCTTTGTTGTAGCGTCTCTCACACGCATCATGGTGTGCTCTGAGATTCTTCAGGCGACGGATATGATGACTTCTGGCCTGTTGATTTCCAGAGCCCAAAGATGTCGTATCCAACTCATCATTATCAGTGTCAAGGTCCTTTGCAACAACAGCATCCTTCTTACAAGCAGCTTGAATGCTGCAACTAGTGGCAGGAGAAGTCAGGTCCTCTTTCTATGGGCACATCTTCATCGAAAATCTTGCCTAGCTCCATCGGACAGGATGTGTGCAGGTGATCTGTCATGTCTGCGCATGTCTGTGTCGCGTACCTGACACTGGCAGCACCCATACTTTCTTTAAAATGATAAATATTTTACCTCAATAAACAAATTGATCCAAATGTAAAACCACTGCCTTTGTCCAAGGCAGAATTTTTGACAATCAAAAACAATATAAAACAAGCAGGCTGTTCATAGCACGGTGCCATGCAGCTCATATCACAACCCAGAGAAACTTGTGATAGATTGAGATAGACTGTTTTATTGATTTAATTCACAGACTAAACAGCTTTATGTTATTTATCTTATTTGCAGAACAGAATGTCATTTCTGTCTCTATATGATGGCACATTCACAATTCTCTTCTGCTCTCCGAATCTTGCGTGGCAGAGTTCCACCCCGATGCACACATACAGGACATTTCTGAGTAATGTCTTTCAAAGCCCCTGACACAAACATGTGAGTGCACAGAGAGGGAAAGAGAAGAGCACACCCTGTAAAGGGAATAAAGAGTCCGGGAAATAATGGGAAACCAAAAAAAAAAAAAAAAAAAGCACTCCCAGCCACCTCCCCCCTTCACGTGATTCCAAAACTTCATCTACATTATTTTTCCTGTGCCTTATTTATTTATTGATTATTTTTTTCTATGAATTGCATAAATAGTTGCATTCATTCTGTTTTGTGATCTTTTGGTTTCAACCAGTTTTTGGATATCTATTGAAATACTGGTCGTACTTTTACTATTGGAGTATTAGAATCAGAATCAGAATCAACTTTAATCGCCAGGTATGCTTGAACATACAAGGAATTTGTTTTTGGTATACTGTTCTGTCTTGTACAAGGTAGTGGCAAGACATAAAAGGTAAAATAGTTATAATAAAAATTTGCATGAAGAGTGTTATCAACAACTATAAACACAAAAGCATAGCAAATAGACAAGACGAGTAATATGATGATACTGAAGAGGTGAGTGGTGCAAGGATGCAGATATTAAATGAGATAGTTTAACAAGTTGCAAAGTGGGTTAAATAAAACAATAAATAATAAAAAAAAGTACATTCTGCTGTTGCATTGAATATATATATGTGTTGAATCACAGTACTGTTCCGGGTTCAGGTTCTGAAAAGCAGAGAAGAGCAGAAAGCAGAGTAAAGAGGGGGGCTTATTATATTGTATTTCATAGGATTATAGTATAAGTGCCGTTAATACTATCGCAAAGTATTTGTCCAGCATACGATATGGTGCCGAGGAGGTGGTTTTGAAAAGTAGGTGCTGTGTATGGAAAAGACGGTAACTTGTACATTTCTTTCCTAACTGAGGACTAGTGCTATTCCAGCTCAGGACATAAATACAATCATCTATGGACAGCAGTTGTTTGTATTAAAAGAACAGAAACACGTGGGGTTGTTCAGCAGGCTCACTGTCACACACAGGGGTGGGAGACTGAGAGGACACAGAAGTGTTGTGTTGAGGTATCGCTTTGGTATAAATAAGGGACACTTTGAGTAATTTGTGGTAGATTTAGAAACAGACTAATACCAATATTAATATAACCTTTGACCCACAAATCAAACCAGATCATCTGCATATAGATTGCATTTTTGTATTCGGCTATGATTAATGGCTAAAAACCACTATTGGGGGGAGGTGTCAGATAAAGTTCAGTCTGCCAAAATATGCTCTGTTTCCGGTTATCTGAGGCAAAGATACACACAATTGTCAAAAAGCAGGATTTAAAAAAAAAATAGATCCACAGTCTCTCCCCTCAAATGGGCAGTTTAATTTTGTGGTTTCCACATCATTGTGGCAGCAGAGTCCACTCCATGTTTACTAAAAAGGATAATGAGAATCACAGGGTGCCCAGGAGGAGGTCATACAAACAGACTTTTTTTTTTTTTTTTTTTCCCCTATTACCTCTGTGTGCAACCTTGAGGAATGCTAATAGACTCTTTAAGACGTACTCAGAGGACATGTTAAACAAATTAGTCTGTCTCAGACTCATGGCCCTTAATGCCAACGAGGACACATCACTGTATATGTTCACTAAAGACTGTTCAACCATTTCTTTATACACTTTATTTAGGTCCTGTTCTTAAAGTATGATGTTTAAGTACATTCTAAATGGTTTATGTTTAAGTTGACGATTACTAAACATTTCTTTATGCTTTTCTGTGCTTTGGAAGAACTTTTATCTTTGGTGACCTCTTTGAGCAGATTAGTCTCCTCTATTTTTCTCCACACAGGATGTTCATGACACTCGATGCTGACAAAAGTAGAAAATATATAAGTAAACATGTCAGCACTCAGAATAAGGTTTATGACTTTTGATGACAGAGATTGGCAGCAGCTTTTAAAAACAAACACATTGCAGCCTGAAGCGGTTGTCAGTGTTTCACCCACAGCATGGGAGTGACGCTGTTTCAAGCAATTGATGGCAAATGATAAAGAATGACAGAAGGGAAAAAAAATCAAAGACTTGAGTTAAGGCTTATAGGCAGTTAAATGTATGTCTCTCTCTCTCTTATTATCTGCACTCTGATAAGCTACTTTTTGATCATACAGCTCACTTTCAGATGGGTTGTTTCATTTGTTATTTCCTTTGCTGTCTTTTTCTTTTTTTGTTTTCTTTTGTAGCTGTGTGTTTGGAATGTATAAACGTGTTAATAAATGAGAGACCAGTGTTATATTCAGAATATTTCCCAAACTAATTCATCAAGCTGTTTTGTTTTGCATTATTAACCCTGTATGGGTTGTTCTGGTTGGTTTTATTTATTTATTTTACTTTTGTTTTTGATTTTTAGCTTTAGATTTTAGCTTTGTAGTGATAGGGAGTTTGGCTCATTCTGGAGAGCTGGTTCTTTTGGCTCAGCTCTCGGCCTCGGCTTTCGGCTCCCAAAGGACTCCTACTTAGGGATTTTTGTAGCCACATATTTTAACCTAACCTGGCAAAAATGTGTGATTTATGTATCAATAAACCTTATTACATTTTGTATTTTTATGGGAAGCCTCGTAATCCCCTCATTCTGTGCATTTATTTAGCTACAAAAGTAGCCTTACCTTTGATGAATACATTAGTCATCCTTTTTGCCCAAAAAACAAATGAGTAAAAGATGCTGATTCAAATATTGGTTCATTTGCGGGCATCACTCATTTTAAGGTGTTTACATAATGTGATGCACTCTCCTCCTCACTACTGTCTCACTCACTGAGAGGGGACAAGATACCATTACTTTACTGACTTTTCTCCTCTCTGATATCAAATTACGGTGCATGATCTTATATCCTTACATGTGATTGGCTGTTTGGCTGACTTGAGCAGAACTAAGGGACTTAGTGAGAGCTCAGCAATGAAAGACAAAAAGTTAGAAGCCAGCGGTCAGTCGATGGAAGACCCTCTTTAATTTAATCTTCTAATTTCATATTAACATTCAAGGTCCATCTCCCAACTGACCTGTAAACTTGTTTAAAAAAAACTCTATATATGATTAGTTCTTATCATAAAAAAAAAAAAAAATCTCTTATGTAACAGTCCTTATTTCGTTGTATTTTGGCTGTAACGCCACTAAATGGTCAATGGGCATTAACCAATACAAACCTCTGGAGGTGCACAGGTTGAAGTTCAACTACCAAAATTGGTGAGGGCTTCTTTGTTTAAAAAAAAAAATAAAAATGTGGCTCTGTATTGTATGATCTTAGAATTGTCAATAATAAACCATAACTCAGGATTGTTTACTGATTTTTAATCATTTTATATTTTTGGTTTGAAAGACTTGAGCTGACAGAAAGTAAGGTCATTTATTTGAATTTTCCCTTTATTATCATGCCATTTATTTTTATTTATTTATTTTTTTGTTAAAGTCCTTGAGTGTCAGTTACTATTTACAAGTTACAACCACTCCGAGGATAAATTTCTGTCAAAAACTTCAGCATATCTCTTCGATTAAATATTCAAACTTTGGGTCTGACATCATTTGCTTGTACTTTATATTTCTCTACAACGTGTGTTTGGTTCTTTTTTTCAAATCAAATGCCTAATAGCCTCGTTTTTGACACTCAACTGCGATTCTTCCTCTAAAAATTTTAAGTGGAAAAGGTTAAACTATTTGTAAAAAAAAAAAAAATTCTGGGGCAGACATTCATAATTGCAACATAGAAATGATCAGTACTGTCTGATGATCTCCTTTTAAAGCTCGTAAAGGGTCGCTTGCATTCATTTCAGCATGTTTGATAATCACTGGTTTAGAACTTCTCATGACAGCTTCGGTGTTTAAAATCTGCACACTCTTTTTAGTAACTTTAAAGGATTTTACTACAATAAATCAGCCAAAGAACACAGGTCTCTGGGTTCACTTGTTCACTAAGATCACAGTTAATGAGAACATCAGGGAAATGTTAACAAGATCAGACACAGCAGCCTTATAAAAAAACAACAGTGAAAAGGTTGAGGCTGAAAATGTGAATGGTCTTTCCAACAATGTGTAAAATAGTCACAAATTAAAGCTGACAGCGTGCACTTTATCCTCATAATGATCATGTCATCTCACATTAAAGGTTAGATGAGTGTGTGGAGAAAACACGGAAAAACACTGCTGCTGTCCAAATCGAATCAAAACGTCACATGAGGGTTTGCTGTCTGTTTACAATTTGACGTACTACACTCGACTGTAAAACAGCATAATGTTAAGAGAGATGCAAATCCCCATGCCTGTGTGTGAGGCATGACCAGGTTAAACACACAGTCAGTGCTGCCTCCAGCTTTATTTCACATTTTATTTGTAAACCAGCAGGAGCATTTCAGGGGGAATGTTGCTGTATTTCCTGGTCAATTAAATTTGGGATCTTAAGTTTAATGTGCCCTAGATTTGGGGCATGACATAGACTACAGTATCTTTAATTAATCTGGGTCCCAGGGCAAGAGTGTAAAATCATCATTAGAGCGTTGGCCCAGAAAACATTAGGAGGCACGGCTTTGAACTCCCATCGTCTGAGAAAACACTTTAAGTTTCTGATTTCTGTCACAGCTTGATGATCAAGCTTTACACAGATCAGTGCTTGTGTCACTGGCTTTATTTTGCTGAAATGGGATGTTGTTTTTTTTAAAATGCACAACACAGCCAACAGCACGTCATGCATTCACATTGTTAGCCAATCATATTACTGCTGCCCTTTTTATCGAGAGTTCCTCTCCCTCCTGCTCATTCATGCATTTGTCACGCCTGACCCTCTACCTCTTCATCACCGCCTGTTTCTGCAGCCAAAAACTTTCAGATCACTTATCCTCTCATCCACTCGTCTTCACAGCTTGATCAGCTCATCTCATTTACCCTGAGTGGCATCATCAGCCAAAAACTCCACCACTGGTGTCTGCACTCCACAGGGGGATAAATTCAGCTGCCACTAAGGGCGGACACTGTTTTAACACCTGTAGAGTGCACACTGAAAAAAGTGAAACACTGACTTTGGTTGAATGAATTTCTTTACCTGGTTCCATGAAAGGCTTTAAACTAGATGAAAGCAATCATTTTAAGGTCAGCATAGTTGATCTTTTGATTATTATTTGAATTAACTTATTAGATCTACATGGAACCTGTAAATGTATAACTACGTTCTGAAAATCAAATTTACATTCTTCATGTTTATACAATATTTTGTCAGCCTTTACTTTAGTCTTCACTAACCTTCCTACTGATATCAGAGTATTACTGAGCTCCTAATATGAATGTGGCCCTTTTCTTTGTGTTGTAATAATTACAGCTGACTGTATGGCACTATGGATACAACCTGTCTAAGTTAAATACTCAGCTTGGCCTGAATGCTTTCCTTCCAGCTCGCCATCATAAAGGAAAAGCCTTTAGTCCATGTGTGATTGGACTGACAGGTAAAGCTTTAAAATGCACAGCATCTAACCCGTGATTCCCTTTACCTTTACATCAATCAGCCAAAACCTTCTGTCTACTGACAAGTCATGTGAAAAACACTTATTATCTTGTCACAATAACACTTGTCAGTGGATGTTATGACGGCAGGTGAACATTTCGTCCTTGAGATTGATGTGCTGGGAGCAGGGAAAACGGGTAAGCTTGTGAGCGACTCTTGGCCTGAATGTGAGGGCCAAACTGTGATTGCATAGACAACTGGGAACCACTGCAGCTCTGGTGGAGTGTTTCCAGTCAGCGGTGCTCCCACTTGAACCACAGGGTCATGGGTGATCAAGGCAGATGAATGCAGGAAGGAAGAAAGACTGGACTATGTGACCCCATTCAGCACCTTGTAGCCCAGACCTATGTTTTAGATCTCTTAAGTGTGTATCCTTCATGACTGTGAAATGGAGTATCGAAAGAATGGTGACTGTATTTAATAAAATATCGAGAGGAAGGGAACATTTTGTTGTGAAAGTGTGTTGGTGAGTGTATGTGTATGGATGAGACCAGTGATCAGAAACCAAATGAAAATGCAATGACAAAAATGCTTCTTACATTATTCAGAATATGGGTGTGTACTTGATTCAAAATAAAATGATTATTAAATTATATAAATCGCATTTTGCTTTTCAACTTTAAAACTGCACGTTCCTTAATTGGCTTAAAACTAAGAAGAAAATGACATTTTCTCTTTTTAATCTTCAAAAAGTGCCCTGATTAATTAGTATTCGTATTTAAAATTAAAATACAGTCACCAACTTTGCATTACACTTTTGCTCTCTGCGCATGGATACGAAATGACAAAAAAACAAAAACACCTCTCCATATTAATTCGATTTATCTTTTCTCACTTGCTGTGCTAAAGAGATACAGTTGTGCTCATGGGTTTCCCTACCCCTGGAAAAATGACTACTGTGAATCACAGAGGTGGATAACTGATGTTTTGGAGGATACGTGAGCTACAAATCTCAGGAAACTTGGTCCAAACTGATGGCGAGATGAATGCAGCACATTATCAGAGAGGAAAATTTCAAGTCATCAGTCCAGAATCTGTGCATGAGACATACTTGGACGTTACAACATGACAATGATCCAAACACAAGGCCAAGTCAGCCTGCCATTGGCTACAGCAGAATGAAGTGAAGGTACTGGAGTGGCCATCTCAGTCTCTTGACCTCAATATCGCGGAAAGATCTCAAACCTGCGGTTTATGCAAGACAGCCCAAGAATTTACAGGAACTGGAGGATTTTTGCCAAGAAGAATGGGCAGTTTTACCATCTGAGAAAATAAAGACCCTCATCCACAACCACCACAAAATACTTCAAGCTGTCATTGTGGTAGTTTCTGTAGTCATTTCAAAAGAGTAAACACAGTTGTTGATAAATGGCTCCACCCAACCACTAACCATGAGCGAAAGAAAAGAGTTATTATTCACATTCTTTGAAAAGTGCCTGAGAAATCATATTTTTTCCAGGGTAAACTTATGAGAACAACTGTACCACAATTTGAATCAACTCGAAAATGAAACTGCAAAGTGAACAGCGTAGGAATGTACAGACGTCAGCTCACAGGCCGACCATGTTACACAAGCTGTTAGCCACAAAGTCTGTAGAGAGGTGATGGTTAGTCTATAAGTCTAACTCCTGTACAGTCCAGTTTAGAATAAATAAGCAGTAGACAATATAAAGTCCGTGGCAGAATTTCTGCAGTAGGCTGCATCAAGGACAGTTACCATCACCACCCACAGCCCACACTTCTCTTAATGCTACACTTTCTGCAAACAAAGTCTGTTTTTTTTTTTTTGTTTCTCGGGAAATGCAATTTTGCAAAAGTTTAACATTGTAAAGGAAGCCATGAAAATGTCACCAACAGAGGAAGTAAGTGACTGTCATCATCTCTGAAGCTCATTCATCAGGATATGACGCAGAGTTAAAAATGATCACAGGATTATGACAAATGCTGGTGTGGTATTTATCAGTCAGAGCTGCTGCTTGTAATTGTTCTTGTTTGATGAGCAGTGTTTTGTCTCCATTTGTCTCAACATAAAAAGCCCTTTGTGGTGATGAGCTGGTGTAATTTTAGTTCTTTCTGCACACGTGCACTCACGAGCATGTCCTCAGTTGTCTTTTCAGGCTCGGAAACTCGACTCTGACTCAAGTGGGCTGTTAGATGACTGCTGTGCCTCTGTTTCCAGGACAGAGAGTTCTACTAACAGTGACAGGTCACACAAAGAAGACAGTCGTGCTTTGGTGGGAAGAGCTCGTCTGTCTTTCCGTGGGGGTGAAGTGAGAGGAGAGGGAAGGCCCCCTGACTCAAATAGTAATTGCTCACAGTTAATCATTGGTGCCTGTGCGTCATGAGACTGGGCAGATTCTGCTTTGGGGGGAAATTGGAGTGTGATTGTACAACAGCGGTCGTCACAAAAGTCAACCATCAAATTAAAGATAAAAGAAAGTGGTATGGGGATTTTACTGCTCTGGGTTCATTAGATTTAAGAGTTTGACACAGAAACCAAATACACCTGGGAGGACCGTTTCAGGAGCGTCGGTAAAAGGGGAATACTGCTTAATGTCTGAATTCCCTCGCCGTTTCGCAGCTGCCATTTCCCACCTTGCGCTTTAATTGATATCAGGACATTATCTCCCGGCTGAAAATGTTTTGCGGCTGCAGACGTTTCGCTTTCCTTCGGGGGGGGAAAGCAGAAAGCAATGGAGACTGGAGGTTGAGGTGTAAGAGAGGAGATGAAGAAGGGAAAAAAAAAAGGCGGAGTGCTCTTCGGAGGACGAAACATTTTCAATTACTGAGTTAAACAGAGAAAATGAGAGAACGAAGACGGAGAGAGTGGAGGTTAAATCTGAGCTTTCAGGCGTTGTGTCTTTGGAGACAATGAAAAACGCAAGAAATCAAGCAGTAAAGCCCTGTCATCTCATTTTTTGTAATGAAGTGACATCGCAAGACTCTATACCAGCGACACTTTTTAGATTTTAACATCAGAAGACTCTTTTTACTGTCAGAGCGGCTCAGGAGGATTTTAACATAAGAACGAAAAAGAAAGAAAGAGAGACATGGGTTCGGGGTGAGAACCTACTTTAGCTCATAAGATCTGTTACCCAGTTAAATCATAAGTTTAACATGCAACTGTAATGTATCAGGCAACTCCATAGAGAGTGAGTTAAAAATGCAAAACAGCCTCAAAAGCTTTTTTCTAATAATGATTAATATTTACATATGTTTGCAGAACAACTAATCTTCTAAAAGTAACTTTTCTTTTCTAGTTATTGAGGAAAACTGACTGGGGAGTTTTCAAGCAGGACCCGCTTTGTCCTCTCTCATAATACAGACACCATTTGACCTTTGACCTCTTGATAATGGGCTGTAGGCACCTTGGCACTAATCACTAATTGCTCCAGCAGCTCAGTAGCAGAGATAAAACCAACATTATTAAGAGCATCAGCTATGGGCCATGCTGTAGCTGATCCACACTCAATTTAATTCCTTTGTTCCTGTAATTATTAATTTAATTGCTTAAATGTTCAAATTTATTATATGAAAGCAGGCGGCTTAATTAGTTCCAAGATCTCTGCCAACTCTGTGTTTATTCGCTCAACTCATATTTTCAGCTTATGCAACATACGCATGTTTTTAATTTGGTAAAAATAACAGCATGAGAGTTTAATCTCAGGCATCTGAGGTTTAATATATCTTTAACCTGGAACATGATCTGCTCTATGATTCATGGTTTCTGGAAAGGCTGAAGCTTCATAAGGAAAATATCATCCAGCCACATCTGAGCTCATTAATTCTTCAACATTAGTTTCAACATTTTTTTCTTTTTTTAATTTGCAGCAATTTAAAAATTAATCAAACTGGTTGACTTCATTGTTTGGTGTCTTCCATTTTTTGCAAACACACACACACACACACACACACACACACACACACACACACACATATAAACATATAAATATATGGATGTATTTATGTATTTATAAACAAACACAGTGCTTTACCAGTTTATTTGACTTAAACTCTTTCTCTGTGAGTTTGATGCATTTTGAACTGGAGTGAGTTAAATAAAACCGATTTTATGTTTTTACTCCAAAATCTGAACAAGTATCCTGACACTCACTGAGAATTTTGACATTTATCAAGATTAACATGCAACCATTAAAACATTTTTCTGTTCAGGAACGAAGAGGACACTCCAAGAATGATTTAATTACCTTTTTTTCTGCTTTTCTGTCGAACATTTAATTAAAAGTTTATAGATTACAATTTTTTTTCTTTTAAGCATTACACATATTCTGATGAATGATCTTGCACATCATAGTGGATTAACTATGACAGAAACATAAAAAACCCTTAATATTCAGCAACGAATTGTTAACATTGTTGCCAATTAAACGGTTTTATCACTTTATTTAACAACTTTTCAGACTCTTTTATTGAAGGTTTTTTTTTAAAAAAGAGACTTGCGATATTTCTGGAGTTTGGAGACTGATGTAAAACCACATATTGATTACAGCAGCACATGTGGCTCTGGGCCCCTTCCCCGTCCCAAAACACTCAAAGGCGGACGAGTCCTTCCGACCCATTCCTTCCAGCCGTAGTCAGAGCAGGACATTTCATGCAAATCACACATGAGCCTGTTTATTTTGAGTCACTAATACCAGTTCCAAGCCTGAATAAAGGTTCAATTATTATTTTGATGTTATTTTGACACTGAAAAAAAGTGCATTCCTTGTTTTGTTATTTTTTGCCTCTCCCAAAATGTTGTCACATTTGTGCAAATCAGGCTATGATGTCATTTAGCAATTTGTTGGCAACACTGGCTATTATTTAATACAAGGCAACATTAGGTAAGACCTTATGCTGAATGCTGGTCTAACAAGCCTGTAAAGCGCTGTATATTTACATTTTTGTCCGTAAAACTTGTCATTGTCTATTTGTTTTGGGGTAACCAAGCTTTAGCAGATGGTCCTTCCTGGCCCAGACTCCAAGGCAGAAATAGAAATAACTTGTTGTCCAGTTTGTTGTTATTTCAGTCAACCAGTACATAAGTAGCCTCTTGGCTCATTGTGTTGATGTGTTTGGTTAAAAAGCTAACCAAACACATCAACACAACTACGACAGTATCTGATCGTCTTCAAACCTCCAACTTTCGTTCTTGATTAATGAAAACATTCTTGGCAAATGCTTTCGCCTCAGGGCGTCTTGCGCTGGTCCAAGAATTTCACCTCTAGCGGCGCAGTATGAATACCCCCGGCCGTCCATCTTAATCATGGCTCTGGTTCCGAGAAAAAGAAAACCCACAAAATAGAACCGGAGTCCTATTCCATTATTCCTATCTGCGCTATTACAGCGGCGGGGGCTCACTTTGAACACTCTAATTTTTTCAAAGTAAACGCTAAGGGCCCGGCGGGACACCCAGCCAAGGGCAGTCGGATGCAGGCGCCGAGAGGCAGGGGCCAGGCAACGGGCGGTGCAGCCCACCAACGGCACGGTGGGGACCCTCCTGCTTGACTCCCAGATCCAACTATGAGCTTTTTAACGGAAGCTAACCAGTTAACATTTTATAGTTGTGTCTGGTCTATCTAAGTCATGTTGGGTTGACACTCTTAAGAACTCATTCTTATTGTTTTGGTTTGTTATTTCTGTTTTTTTGATTATGTGAAAATAAAAACATGACATTTCTTTCAGAATGACTCACTTGCTGCTTGGTCCCTACCAGTTATTTCCTCTCATCTAAGCAGATTACTATTAAATATCATTCAAGCTATGACAAAGTTCTGGATAAAGAAAAAAATACTTTTTTTTATAACTCATGTCAGGTCTAGGAAGGAGGACGGAAAATTAGAATAAGAAAAACAGAAAAAAAAAACTCCTCTCATGACTCAAAACACAAATGCACAATAGTAACAGTTAGTCTGACAAGTTATGATTACATGTCAACCACTTTTCTGACAACTTACAAATACAAAATTAGATATTTTGAATAGACTTCCATATTAAAGTGTAACAATTCATTCTTTATAAATTTTCTTACAACCCAAATAATTTAACAGTTTGACTTCACACACAGAAAAACAAATCTGCTTTACAGTCGGGAGTACTGATGCTTAAAATTAAATCTCCTCCTGTGTTCCTCATCCCCTTAACCGAAAGAAACAAAAGCTCTCACAGACTTTCAGATAATTCACTGCTTATACCCTTGAACGTAACCATGACCATCTGTAATCCAGCTTGAGTTAAATAATCCAATCTGCTGGTGGGTTTTCTCAAATTGTTCTTACTTCTCTTGTTTTATTAAGTAATAGTCAATAGTTTTTTTTTCTTATACTCAAGAAATCCCACATATATTCACAAAGTCCACAAAAAATGTAATTATTTTAAGAAATTACATGAAAAAAGGCCAATGAGTTAAGTCACATGTGCTAGACAAGTAACATTTAATAGACCACTCTTATCCCAAGGGACCCAAACAAGTATTACAAGTACAATTTGTACAGTGGTGCAAGTACTTTTTCTTCCTTTCCCTTTCATGAATTTTTATACTTTTTACAAGAAAGTCAGCTTTTACTTTTTTCTTGCAAAACCATTAAATGAGGCATTTTAATTTGGGCTTGTTGGGTAAGTGCTTCATTTAAAGAAAATACCTCTTTCAGCTTAGTTTTGAGGTTTTTTTATTATGAGTTGAGCCAATAAAGCACGCATTGCTGGAAAGAAATGGTTTAAAAAATGAAGTCGAGGACTAACCTCATAGCAGATGTGTTGTGGGTAAAATAGCTGAGTGATAGAAGCTCGCTGAGCACATTGGATTATGTATTTGAAAACAAAACCTTCAGGATGATAATTGGTACTTACAGGGGAGCTGACACTTTAAAAAGCTCCATTGAAAGAAGGAGAAAGCAATTAAAATTGTTTTCTGATGGGGACAGGGACATCTGCACTCACTGAATACAGACTGAACATGCTGTATGTATGTCGGTCAGTGTGAATTGAACTAAGGGTCCTTGTTCGTGGTTCATAAGTCTCTAATTGGAGAACCTGGACAGCACAAGTGTCCTTGTTCCACACAGATGGCTATAGCTGATGATAGAGACACTCAGTGGCTCTCAGGATGTAAATGGCTGCAGGCTGAATGGAAACCTGTAGAGGGCTCTTCATAGAAACATACTCGAGGTTATGCACACACACCATGTATACGCGTCATATAGTGTCTGCCACCCTCCCTCTGCCTCCCACACATGATAGTTTCTCTTTTTTGTCCTCTCTCATGTACACAAACAGCTTCTTTATTATTCCATACCATATGCATGTGTACGTCCACACTCCTGGGCATGCAGGACACCGGTGCTTTTAGTGAGTTTCACCATGTTGCATCATTTATCTTCCTGTCAGTTTGTTCAAGGGGCCCTGATCTCAATCCATATTCATGACCATCAAGTCATCAATTACTGTGTGTGTGTGAGAGAAAGTGTGCGCGTGCGTGTGTGCATAATTAGATGACAAAACTTCCATGCACTCAAACGCCTGAATTCAAGTTTTTCAACACTTTGCATGACTCAGATCATTGTGCTTAAACACAAGTTCAGTAAATGACAATGTTGCGACTCATTTGATTTTATTATTCCCATGTAAAACACATCAGATAAGGCTTAAATAGATTTAAAGTCTATAAAGAAGTGATTCTGAGTAAATGATCACTTTATTTACTTTAGTGGGCTTTCTGCCTCTTTAGCCTCATTTAGTGCACTGTGCCTCTAATGAGCTTGATGATAAATCTCAGGTTAATGAGCCATAATGGATGTAAATTAGCATAAATTGATACATTAGTGTCCTCCTCCAGGAATCTCTCTGACGCTATAACTCCAGATGAGATATAAAGTCTGCTCTTTGTAAGTCTGTCACGACACGGTGTCCCAGACCTGTGTGAGGATGTCTGATAGACCTCAATCATTTACAAGTTGAGGCCCTGGGGGGGCAGACACCCTCTCTATTTTAAGGGGAAGGCTTAAAACATTCCATTTCCATGATGAACAGCACTTGAACATTAACTTATCTCTTCCTAAAAACATCTCTACACTGGCTGTCTTGTGAATTGTGAGCAGATGAGCCAAAAGATATTGTCTAATTCACAAAACATGCAGAAAGTGTTACATATTCCACAAACTGTGCTGCGGAGCAAACAGCTTCTCTGGTGCGTTGGTGTTTTTTTTTTTTTTTTTTTTTGCATAAATTCCAATGAGCCATTACGCATAATTTTAAGCTACACTGAACCTTTTCTATTCAAATGAGCCTCACAGCAAATAAGAGCTAATTCACAAACAGCGGCACTGAAAGCATCGAACAGTTAGAGCGTAATATTTACCTTCTGCAGGGAGCTGATGGTAACTGAGGCCCTGTGTTTAAAAATTGTATTAAGCTCAGATTTTCAGAGATCACAACAACAATTATGGCTCAGGATGACCCAAAAGTAACATGTTGCTAATAATTATGTTTTATTTCTGTTGAGTACTTTTCATATCTACCTACAATTTGCAACTCTGATTCAACCTCTGAGCACTATAATTATAGTAGATTCAGTCTTAAGCTGTCAGGGTCTCCTGCACATACTGGCTGTGTTATTACCATGACAGTGCAAATCCACTTCCTGGAACAAGTTTCTTCGTGCAAGCTCAAATTTGTGCCACATCTGTTCTGAATTGATGGACCGGACTCACAGAGGAGCAGAGATACTAACATCTCAGTCACTACCAGGCGCAAAATTTGAGAAAATTGCACAGAGCTGTAGAATTTTGTTTGGCCTTGAACGTCATTAGAGCAGTTTGCTTATTGTGTTAGACCTTGAGATGGAGCAGATCATTGGGGAAGAGATGCACAATTCTCGGTGCTACCAGCAGCTGCTTTCCATCTAAGTGAATTCCTTCCTGAGTGTTTGAAAAAGAGGCTTTATGTAATATGTTTAATACTTGGTGCAACCAGCAGGGAACACAGTGACCCCTGTGGTGCCCCCGCTCAATGTGCTGTGCTTATCAAAAGATGCTAGCTTTGGTAAAGCAGAATGACCAGCCCACAAAGTTTTATATCCCTCAAAGAAACCAGTGAAGGCAGCAGTGTGGAAGCAGGAATGAGGACAAAGAGAACACAAAAAAGCCAAATAAAGGATTTCAAACTAAGTAAGATGGTTGCAAAGGAGTAATAAAACCAAGAAGATATGAGTCAGCAATTAATTTCTAATCAAAAGCAGCAACAATAAAGAAAAGAGCGGAGGTCCTCATTAAAATTCTGACAGGTGTTGTGTTGTTTTTAATCAGTCGACGACAGCTGATGAATAAATCCAACCATATTTTGTAAAATATTACGGGGGATGCTCTTTTATTTCTTTTCTTTTATCTGAAAAGGGAACTGAATCATGTAAATTATTGTGAGAAATAAACCAGACTTCTGAGAGAGATAGTTTAGTGCTTTAAGACACTGATTCACAAACTGTGGGCTGTGAATGTATTGCAAGTGGGCTTCCAGACCATTTCTACAAAGTATGATTTTAGTCAAAGAGGGTGGGGGTGTAAAGAAGAGAACAGAGGCATAATTAAAGTTAAAAATCAGTTATGATCAAATATTCCTTTCATTGTTTTGTTTTGCTTTTCCCTTGAGTAGTAATCATTCAACAAGCAAGTGAGAGATTTAATGAGAGTAAAAAGTTTTGAGACTTAAAAGGTTGGGAACAACTGTTTTAAGGTACGTGACCCAAAATAGTGTCCAAGAAGTTCTGCTGCCAGAGCATTTGGATACATATGTGATGATTCTTTGGCTTATGTTTTTTTTCCCCATTTCATAGTTTTGGTTTCCCTGTAGTTCTTATTTTCGCTGTCACATCTGTGGGTCTTGTGTAGGTCTGCTTTTGTCTTGTTTCTTATTTTGTATTTTCCCTTGTGCCTTATGTTCACTTTGTACAGGTTCCCTGGGTTTTTGGTTCAGTCACACCTGTGTTTGATTACTCATTTCTCTATGTAGGCTCTAGCTGTGTGCCAAAACTATGTTCCTCTGCACTCACACTTACTGTTTTGGGTGCACAAGTGTGTTCACACTTACCGTGTTAGAATATAATAATCTTTATTGATGCCCCATGGGGGAAATTTCAACATCACAGCAGCTCACTAACATTCCAAGTGCAAAAGATGCAACACTAAAATAATAAAATAGAATAAAGTAGAATATGGATACCAAAAAAAAAAGATAAAAAATGAGCTTAAAAATTAGCTATAGTAATAATTATACTGATAACGACAACAATAATAATAATTATTATTATTATTATCATTACCCCTACCATTATTATTATTACCATAATCATAAAGACTTAATAGTTATTAGAAAAAGCAATTTAGAAAAAAAATATATAAGACTTGCACTGTTTACAAAGAATGATGGTACAAAAGTAGGGTTTCCTTTGACCTTTGTTTTTTAGAGTTTCAATTGTTGGAGCAGTTTTTGGTTTTTTATTTTTTATTTTTTTTTAGAATTCCATTTCATGTTTTGGATTTTGTTAGATGAATACTATTGACTTTAAAATCTGCACCTGGGTCCTCCACTTGTGTTTCCTGATGGACAATCATGATAACATACTTATATAATTCTTATGTTATATGTGTTATGTTATATGTTTTATACATATAACAGACATAAACTGGTCGTAAAGGGATTCATGTAAGTTTTTTTTTTTCCCTCATTAGTGCATTAATCATTATGGACAATTTAAAAAAAGTGTACATTTTATTAAATAAATCTTGAGTTCGAGACGGATGACCAGTAAACAAATACGTTTTTGAAGATAGATCAAGGGGAGTCATTCCTTCATATGGCTTATGTGTCCTGGAGCTCAGGCTAACTTACTCACAATTTGTAACAGGCAACAACAAACACCGACCTCCCCAGAACTTAACTGTGTTCTTGTAGCAAGCCAGGTTGTGAAACAGTGTCACAGAAAACATTTTGTTTTTCTTTTGGAGTTCCATATTTTTCATTTATTGGATTCGCTCCCAATTTTTGCAGAAAACATTTTATTAAGGCTTAAATAATGAATTACTCAAAAGTTTGCTGGTGTGATGTTTCTTCGCAGCACTTGACCTTCTGAGCCGACAGCTCTCCAGGTGATGACAGAAACAAAATGACGACATGTCAATCAGAACAGCGAACAGAACAGATGCAGAACATTTCCTCTGCCATGAACTCTCCCATCATGGAGACAATATAATCAACCTGATCAGACCAGAGCAGCAAATTATCTCATTTGTTTCAGTGACCCGCTCATCTGATTTTCCATCTAATATAATCCCTCTGTAATTCCATATTACTGAGTGGGAGCAGGCCACACACATTACGCCTCTCTCTCTCTCTTTCACCCACATACACAACTCAGCATATGCACTCAATCTGCTTTGCATTATATTAGCATTGAACTCTGCAGGGTCTCTTCTGAGTGACCGACACCCAGGCAGATCCACAGAGAGCTTCATTATATACGAGCACAGCTGTGATGATCACTTTTCTGTGCGGGAGTAAAGAGTTTTGGATGATTAGCCAACTGTAAGCTGTCTGACCTCGTGGCTCTCGGCTTCATACTTCAGTGGACTAATTGGCCTGTAAATCTTTTAGGGATTCAGACAGTGATTCAAAGTGTGACAGTCAGTGTGCGCCCGGCCCAGCAGGGAGCCATGCTCATCAACAGTACCGTGGAGATATATGACAACAGGCATGACGCAGATACATTGCTCAATTTGAGGTGTGAATCCATATGTGTGTCTGAAGACTGGGCTCAAAACTCAATAAGAATGAACCAAAAAAAAAAAAAGGCAGAAAATGTAATTACTGCCCAGAGTTTCTTTTTCCTCTCTTCAGGATTTTTTTTTCTTCATTTTTTGTACGCTCAGATGCACTAATTAAGTGAAGATTTCAAAACTAAGACCAAAACTTTGAAAGCATACACAAAAGGTAGAATAGCGATGTTTGTGATGTGTTTATTTTTGGTCTTCAGATCCCAAGGAGAAACTGATGTCACATGAGCATTGAAAGATGTCTAAAAATGGCCCAGGTGTTAACATTGTCTAAATATCTTTTTGTTGACTCAATGTCTATATTTACTCTGAAATTAACCAGGAAAAAAAAATTGTCATACATTCATATGATACGAACTTATAATTCTCAGGCTTTAATTCATGAATTTACCTGCTAAAATGATTATGAGGGCAAGCAAGGTGTAACAGTCAAGTCTTAAACTATAAAACCTGTATACCAGTCCAGCATTTATCGCAGAAACTGTAGGACTACCCATATTATGCCTTAGACAGTGGTGGAATTTTCCTACTACTTTTTAAATATGTCCATGAATTGCCTCAATATATATAAAAAAGTCCTAAACCCTGAAATTTGCCTTGGAGGTATCTGTATACAGTTGAGGCTGATCTCCTTGGGCCATGACTTCCTAAACTAAGCAGAAACTATCAGCCTTCTAGACAAACATGACAACCATAGACATGAAAAAAAAAAAAAAAATGAACAGAGTCGTGTTTTAGAAATAAGTCGGCATTGACTCTGGATTTGTGTGTATATACACATTTATATTCATAGCAATCTGCAAATTCTGTACAGGTTTGCTGCTGACATGTTTCAGTGTTTTTATACAGCAAAGCCTCTATCTGTTGTACTGATCCTCTGTTCTTGCACTTATCCTCTATCTAGCAATTGAAAGATTTCAACTGAAGCCATCTGAGTCTGAGTTTGCTTCTTTAAGTGGTCAAACTTCATGAAATTTCTTAAGCAAATTGACGTCACAAAAAGAATATCAACACAGCATTCCCTGGGTAGTCCATACTTGTTTGTGTCCTTTTTTCTTGGTAATTGCCAAGTCTGATGAGATCAGAGAGAAACTGTAAGGTTTTGTTTCATCAGGTCTTGTGATGTGAGTGACAACAATCAAAGACCAGGAAATAAAAGAAAAACACACCTCAATAAATAAATGATAGAAAATGGCCTCTGGGTTCTATAAAGTAGAGTGGAGGTTTTTATCTCCACAGCCACCCACTGATTCTACCAAAAACAGTAGACTAACTAAGAATAGGTCTCAAACCACAACTCCAATCCACCTGGTGTGGAAGGGGAAACAGGACAAAAGATCACCTCTGGGATCAAACTCCCATAGACGAAGAATTCAAGTGACCCTTTATTTTCACACACACACACTCACAAACGCTCATGAACACTCTCACATACACAGAGCAGCCAACTGATGGTGTTAACTGTCTGTGTGTCACACACTGACTGAGGAAAAGAAAACCCCTTTTATAGAGCAGCAGGCTGATGAGCACAGGTGTGATGAGTACCGGTGCTCTCAATGATGGACTTGTTAGGAGCTCTGGAGGTCAAAGGAAAACTGCAGACTACCAGGCTCCTTCAGCAATAGAACCATGTTGGCTATTAGTTGAAGCTTGACAAAATTCAGTTTTTAGTATGTTGATATGAATCTCTTTGCTGGAATTCTGAAATTACGTTAAAAAATTTGGAATTAATATTCAATTATTTAATTATGAAGGCATCGTTGGCAATTTCCATATTAGAACAAGTGGCAACTGCAAACCGGTTCATATGGTTCATTTCAAAGGACTGACATTTTTGCAAACTTCATATCTCTACTGTTCCCTGAAAATCCATCACCATCCTTCTTTTAATGCAAAAATTAATACATTTTTCAAATTGAGATTTTTCTTTCCAAAACTTTTCCCCATGGCTGACAAATGTTTGACAAATGTTTGAAGTCAAGTCCACGACATTCAGACCGTGTTCCAACCTGTTTTCAACCAGATTTCAGAGTTGAAATTGTGTTCGTTGCTTTGTATTTCAAAGCAAGAAATCCATTTTTCATGATGTGAACAGATGAAGCTCTTTCTCTTCTTTGGAGTCTGGCAACATGACCTCCAACTGATGTTTCTTCTTTGTTGATGTTGTTTTCTTTCATTTGATCAGAGCACATTTGAAAGATTAAAAGCACTGACTGATCTAGTTACCCACTGTTCATCTGAATACAGACATGACAGGAGAACTTTTTAATGATTCTCTGCTTGGCTGAAACACATCTTATGAATGCCCTAAAGTTCAAGATGAGTCATCAGATAATTTTTGATGTTCAACCAAGAGAGAGGAACAAAAATGCTTTCATTATTTATTTCAGAATTATGAAAAGTCATAGCTGATTAGTTTTACAACACTAAGGAGGGTCATTTTCCCAAGTTGTTTGTGATTTATATGAGTCCCATCAAAATTGGGACACACACATCTTGAAAAAAGAACATTTTTTGGATAGTATGAATGAAGAGAAGATGGGCAGCATTGATACAAGGATTTAATTCATGGCATATTAGGAGGATGAATTACAGTAATTCAAATCTTCAAATCTCAGTGGATTGGTTTTATCACTGCAGTATTTATGACCTTAAAGAGGGGGAGTGTGGGTAGAGGTGGACAGAGCAGCCAGATATTGTACTGTTACTTTAGTATAGTATGACTCAAGCAAACGTACTCCTCCAAATAAGTACTTCAGTGAGAGGAAGTAAGCATTTAGTGAAGGAAAAAAAAAAAAAAAAACCTCTGAAGTGCTGAGTAACTGGTGAACATCACAGACAAAAATATGAAATAAGAATGTACAAATTTTAATATTGCCGAAGAATGTCACTTAACTGAAATATTTGCATGAAATTTGCATTAGTAATAATGTTTTGTTGTCGTATTTCTATTACATTAATTAGGGGAAATTGAGCCACCAAAAACTGGTAATAAATATATATAAATATACAGTTTTTCTTTTCTTCCTTTTTGTACGACTTTTCTATATTCCTAATATTTCTAATTTGTAGTTACTTAATATCTGTTATTTTATATATTTGATATTCAATGTTTATTCTTACTTGTTTTTGTACAAAGAGAGCACAGTTAAACTGAAGTCAAATTCCTTGTGTGCTTCTTGAAGATACTTGGCAATAAAGGTGATTCTGATTCTGGAGTCAAACGTTACTAGTGGCTACATACAAAAATACTCAAGTAAAAAAATAAATAGTATGTTGCACTGAAACTACCAAGACAGGTAAAATTTGTTTAAAAAGTTACGCAGTGATTAAATAAACCTGAGTAAAGTGTGTTACTACCCACCACTGAGTATGGGTGTTCATGTTTCAAACATGGTACACACTTCATTTGTTGTAAAAAGAATTCCTGAATCTGTCTGTAAACTAATCAAACCTCTATGATCTGACCATGTAGCAAGATCTTGATAAGACCATCTCGAGATTTGCAGAAATGATGAAGTCATCACAGAAGGATCTCCTAACTGGTTTATGACACACTCGTGGGGTGGGCCTCAAACACCAAGGCCTACCCATATATCTGCCCTTGAGAGGACTCCTGAGCGCTGGCCAATCAGAGAGAAGCAGGTTTGTGGAGCAGAGAGAGACAGCAGCTAAATCGAAGTGTTTCAGACCAAAGTCCTCTGTGAGACTGGGACTTCAAATCATTTCCACATAACCCAACATCGACTGGTTTTCAATAACGGTTTCTCACTCTAAATCCCCACATGCTGCTCTCCAGCGCTGATCTTTTTATCCCATCCCTCTGTTCTATCGCTGTCATCACTCAGTTTCCACGACAACAGGCTCAACAGTCAGAAAAGGACTCTCCATCATAGAATTTGCAAAGCATGTTACAACCATATTTGACCAATCTCTGTACGGCTCTTAACCCCGGGCCCATAACGCTGAGTACATACGCTCTCCAGAGTTTATGATGTTATTACACTGAAGTCGGTGTGCACTGAGGGATCGACTGCACATAANTTTTTGTCCACTCAGATGCACTAATTAAGTGAAGATTTCAAAACTAAGACACCACAAAGGTTTGAAAGCATACACAAAAAGGTAGAATGGTGATGTTTATTTTTAGTCTTCAGATCCCAAGGAGAAACTGATGTCACAAAAACATTTAAAGATGTTTAAAAATGGCCCAGGTGTTAACATTGTCTAAATATCTTTTTGTTGACTCAATGTCTATTTAATCTGAAATTAACCAGAATTTTTTTTTTCATACATTCATATGATACAAACTTATAATTCTCAGGCTTGAATTTATGAATCTACAAAATCTAAAATGATAATTCGGGCATGCTAGGTATAACAGTCAAGTCTTGAACTATAAAATCTGTATGCCAGTCCAGCATTTATCGCAGAAACTGTAGGACTACCCATATTATGCCTTAGACAGTGGTGGAATTTTCCTACTACTTTTTTAATTATGTCCATGAATTGCCTCAATATATATAAAAAAGTCCTAAACCCTGAAATTTGCCTTGGAGGTATCTGTATACAGTTGAGGCTGATCTCCTTGGGCCATGACTTCCTAAACTAAGCAGAAACTATCAGCCTACTAGACAGATATGACAACCCTAGACATGAAAAAAATGAACCCAGTTTAAGAAATAAGTCGGCATTGACTCCGTGGATTTGTGTGTATAGGTTTATATTCATATCAATTTGCAAATGCTGTACAGGTTTGCTGCTGACGTTTCAGTGTATTTTTATACATTGAAAAAGCTTCTGTCTGATGTGCTTATCCTCTGTTCTGTCACTTCATCTATGTTGAGTAATTAAAACTATTTCAACTGAAGCCATCTAAGCCTGAGTTTGCTTCTTTAAGTGGTCAAACTTCATGAAATTTCCTCAGCAAATTGACGTCACAAAAAGTATAGCAACACAGCATTCCCTGGGTAGTCCATACTTGTTTGTGTCCTTTTTTTTGGTAAGTGCCAAGTCTGATGAGATTAGAGAGAAACTGTATTGTTTCGTTTCAGTGGGTCTTATGATGTGAATGACAATGATCAAAGACCAGGAAATAAACAAAAGAGAAACACACCTCAATGAACAAATGATGGAAAATGGCCTCTGGGTTCTATAAAGTAGAGTGGAGAGTGGAGGTTTTGATCTCCACAGCCACACTCTGATTCTACCAAAAACAGTAGACTAACTAAGAATAGGTCTCAGACCACAACTCCAATCCACCTGGTGTGGAAGGGGAAACAGGACAAAAGATCGCCTCTGGGATCAAACCCCCATAGACGAAGAATTCAAGTGACCCTTTATTTTCCCCCAAACACACTCACAAACGCTCATGAACACTCTCACATACACAGAGCAGCCAACTGATGGTGTTAACTGTCTGTGTGTCACACACTGACTGAGGAAAAGAAAACCCCTTTTATAGAGCAGCAGGCTGATGAGCACAGGTGTGATGAGGACAGGTGCTCTCAATGATGGACTTGTTAGGAGCTCTGGAGGTCAAAGGAAAACTGCAGACTACCAGGCTCCTTCAGCAATAGTACCATGTTGGCTATTAGTTGAAGCTTGACAAAATTCAGTTTTTAGTATATTGATGTGAATCCCTTTGCTGCAATTCTGAAATTACGTTAAAAATTTGGAATTAATGTTCAATTATTTAATTATGAAGGCATTGTTGGCAATTTCCATATCAGAACAAATGGCAACTGCAAACTGGTTCATATGGTTCATTTCAAAGGACTGACACTTTTGCAAACTTCATATCTCTACTGTTCCCTGAAAATCCATCACCATCCTTCTTTTAATGCAAAAATTAATACATTTTTCAAATTGAGATTTTTCTTTCCAAATCTTTTTCCCTTGGCTGACAAATGTTTGACAAATGTTTGAAGTCAAGTCCACGACATTCAGACCGTGTTCCAACCTGTTTTCAACCAGATTTCAGAGTTGAAATTGTGTTCATTGCTTTGTATTTCAAAGCAAGAAATCCATTTTTCATGATGTGAACAGATGAAGCTCTTTCTCTTCTTTGGAGTCTGGCAACATGACCTCCAACTGATGTTTCTTCTTTGTTGATGTTGTTTTCTTTCATTTGATCAGAGCACATTTGAAAGATTAAAAGCACTGACTGATCTAGTTACCCACTGTTCATCTGAATACAGACATGACAGGAGAACTTTTTAATGATTCTCTGCTTGGCTGAAACACATCTTATGAATGCCCTAAAGTTCAAGATGAGTCATCAGATAATTTTTGATGTTCAACCAAGAGAGAGGAGCAAAAATGCTTTCATTATTTATTTCAGAATTATGAAAAGTCATAGCTGATTAGTTTTACAACACTAAGGAGGGTCATTTTCCCAAGTTGTTTGTGATTTATATGAGTCCCATCAAAATTGGGACACACACATCTTGAAAAAAGAACATTTTTTGGATAGTATGAATGAAGAGAAGATGGGCAGCATTGATACAATGATTTAATTCATGGCATATTTGGAGGATGAATTACAATAATTGAAATCTTCAAATCTCAGTGGATTGGTTTTATCACTGCAGTATTTATGACCTTAAAGAGGGGGGAGTGTGGGTAGAGGTGGACAGAGCAGCCAGATATTGTACTGTTACTTTAGTATAGTATGACTCAAGTAAAAGTAAAAGTACTCCTCCAAATAAGTATTTCAGTGAGAGGAAGTAAGTATTTAGTGAAGGAAAAAAAAAAACCAACAACTTCTGAAGTGCTGAGTAACTGGTGAGTAACTTCAGATTTATTATTAATTTTCAATCAGAGCATGAACATCACAGACAAAAATATGAAATAGGAATGTACAAATTTTAATATTGCCCAAGAATGTCACTTAACTGAAATATTTCCATGAAATTTGCATTAGTAATAATATTTTGTTGTTGTTGTATTTCTATTACATTAATTAGGGCAAATTGATCCACCAAAAAATGGTATTAAATATATATATAAATATATAGTTTTTCTTTTCTTCCTTTTTGTACGACTTTTCTATATTCCTAATATTTATAATTTGTAGTTACTTAATATCTGTTCTTTTATATATTTGATATTCAATGTTTATTTTTACTTGTTTTTGTACAAAGAAAGCACAGTTAAACTGAAGTCAAATTCCTTGTGTGCTTCTTGAAGATACTTGGCAATAAAGGTGATTCTGATTCTGGAGTCAAACGTCACAAGTGGCTACATACAAAAATACTCAAGTAAAAAAAATGAATAGTATGTTGCATTGAAACTACCAAGACAGGTTAAATTTGTTTAAAAAGTTACGCAGTGATTAAGTAAACCTGAGTAAAGTGTGTTACTACCCACCGCTGAGTATGGGTGTTCATGTTTCAAACACTTCATTTGTTGTAAAAAGAACTCCTGAATCTGTCTGTAAACTAATCAAACCTCTATGATCTGACCATGTAGCAAGATCTTGATGAGACCATCTCGAGATTTGCAGAAATGATGAGGTCATCACAGAAGGATCTCCTAACTGGTTTATGACACACTCGTGGGGTGGGCCTCAAATACCAAGGCCTACCCATATATCTGCCCTTGACAGGACTCCTGAGCGCTGGCCAATCAGAAAGAAGCAGGTTTGTGGAGCAGAGAGAGACAGCAGCTAAATCGAAGTGTTTCAGACCAAAGTCCTCTGTGAGACTGGGACTTCAAATCATTTCCACATAACCCAACATCGACTGGTTTTCAATAACGGTTTCTCACTCTAAATCCCCACATGCTGCTCTCCAGCGCTGATCTTTTTATCCCATCCCTCTGTTCTATCGCTGTCATCACTCAGTTTCCACGACAACAGGCTCAACAGTCAGAAAAGGACTCTCCATCATAGAATTTGCAAAGCATGTTACAACCATATTTGACCAATCTCTGTACGGCTCTTAACCCCGGGCCCATAACGCTGAGTACATACGCTCTCCAGAGTTTATGATGTTATTACACTGAAGTCGGTGTGCACTGAGGGATCGACTGCACATAATTAGAAGTGTATTTATGGTGGCGGTTACATGCCATTAATTTCCAGTAGCTTTATTGTGCTCATGCAGTTTTAGAGTGGGGGGATGATTGGATTTGTGAGATGAAGGTTGTAAATTAGGAGGAAAAGTTAAGATCCAGCCATAAAAATCCAAAGCTCCTCCTCGTGATTAACGCCTGGCTTTAAACATTTTCACAGTATTTAATGTAAAGTTTAGATAATTTATGTCCTCTAGATAAATGGATTTTCTGTTTCCTTTTCCCCTGAGCTACAGCATCTATCTGTGTACTCCTAAAGCCTTTGTGGCTCCATCTAAAATAAAGGCAGCAGTTTGTCTTGGAGAAAAGTAACACCACCAAGAAAACATGTTTCAGTCCATGTTTTGTTGGAGCCTGTTCATGTCAGCGTGTGCAGCTCATCAACAATCCAGACAACCTCTGAGATATTTCAGTGTTCCCTTGTAATAAAACCCATTTTTAAGATGTGTGTGCTGATTTCAGGCAGGGGACAATACTTCACACATACAACAGTGATGCATGAAACTGTGAGGACCTGACAGGAGTTGGAGTCATTATTTATCATCTCTGCAGTCTCACACAAAACTACAAAGCTTTATACTCTGTGTTTGCTCTGGTTTGGTGCTCTGGCTCACAAACCTGCTTGATTTAGTCGACTGTCATAAGCTTTCTTTTTGCCACAACAGTATGCCAACATAGGTTTTCCCTTCTTACTGAAAACCATGTGTTCTGGTTTGTTCATTACCAACTGCAAACATGTTTCTATACGTGTCAGATATTCTAAATTAACGTTTATTTTCTTCAACCTCTCATCCAACTTAATAACCATGTTGAGATTAGTACTTAACTCCACTTCGTCAAAGAGAGGTCCAATTAATCATCTTAAAAAACACTTTAAATTCAGAAAAGTGGAGCAAGATCATGTTCCACAGTCTAGACAATGTCAGCAGATCCGGTGTGGTCCTCTCTAAGCTGCAGATTGTGAAAAAGTAACTTTAACCCTGTGGTGCATAGTGGTCACTACAGTGGACAACTATTTAAAAGTTATTTACTCCTAAATTCAGTGGCTCATGTGGTGGAAATTCATATTAGCCTGTGTCAGGATATTTGTATTCTTCTTAGGGCCTGAAAAAATGTTTTCAAATTTTTTTCCGAGCATGTATAATTAAAACTATATATATATATATATATATATAGACAGACATTTGAGGGTGAAAACATTAAGAACTATAAATGTTTCAGTGTTAAAATGGATGGAAAAGAGATAAAATGTTTCCAAAAGCATTAAAAAAATATTCTTCATGGATTACCAAAAAAAACAGTCATATTTACATTAAGTTCACACTTTTTTATATTGAATGCTCAGTTACAAATATTTGATGATTATTTGATTTTTTTCATGCCTTAAGACAAACAAAGAAACTCAAGGGAAAAATCCTGACACTGACTTTCATAATTCATGCACCAGAGGGTTAACCAAAGGTGGATGAGATAATCTCAGTGATATTAAAAGTTGTGATATTTTAATTGTTTGTCAATAGATATTAAAGGGAAATAAACATGTAGAGTCAGTCAAATGGAAATGGAATGGAGACGTACAAACATGGTTCTGGTCGAAGTAAAAAAAAGTTCAATGTTTATTTCAGTTTTCCACTGCAATATACTAATAAATGCAACAGACTTGATATTAATATATGGTACACAGCCACATTCAGATAGAGGGTTCTAATGTTGTTTTGTGTTGGCTGAACTTCCACCCTTGGCTGATTGGTCCCTCTTTAAACATTGTAATATGTGGAAAACAAACAAATAGATCAGAAAAATGTTGACTTTAATAGCACTGTTTGGGTATTTGCATACAAAACACTTTAAAACAAAACACTTTACTACAGTTTAAAGATAACAGATGCTGACATTTTGTCCTTGTCGTATATAAAAAAGAAGCAAAATCAAAGAAGCAATCTGAGAAGTGCCCCCAAGACCTGTGTCGTTTCTCATACTGTCTGTGTGTGTATACATTTTAAAGTGAATACTCCTCTTGGCAATTGACTGGCGGCCATTTTTCCATTCCCCATGTTGCAAGAGCGCAGTCACCATGGGAACTGGCTACATGAATACCATCTGTATAATTAGCCCCCACTGTACTCCGGCTTTCTCAGATAGAGAGACAGAGAGAGATGAAGGAAAGAGCAGCATGTGGAGGAAAGGGAAAGAGGGAGAGGATGGAGGAGAGAAAAGACAGGGGCCTGGGGGTCCCTCCGCACCTCTCCCCTATAATTGGACTGGAAAAGACAGAAAAGAAAAAGAAAGCTGTACAGACAGACAGGGAAGAGAAAGTGAGCCAAGGACAAATGGAGAGATAGATCTGGCTTAGGGAGTGAAGAGATGACAGATATTGTTAAGTACTGGGAGTCAAAAAAGAGGAGGGGGACAGACCGATGGGTGGGATCAGAAGGAAAAAATGTTTTAAAATGTGACAGTGAGTATGCATAAAACAATAAATGAGTGTGTGCATGAGGAAGTGAGGAGGGAAAAGAAAGTAAGAGAGTATAAAAGTGCAAACACATCAGAGAACAAATGAGGGCTGGGGGAGAAGGAAGGACATCCAAGCACATGTTAGAGCTGGATTTGAGTTAGTGTCTGAAGATTAAAATGAAAGAGGGAGACCTAATATCACATCTCTAACAGTTCAAAAGAAGACGTCCTAACGTGTTGGCCATAAAGAATAAAGGAGTTCTCAGTAAAAGAGGGTTTCATGTTAAAACGCAAGGCTTTCTGCCACTTTTTTTTCTGACTTATGTTGTTTTTTTTCATCATCACTGACATCCAACACGATAAGGGTGAGCCACAAGTAGTCACTGCTGAAAAGGCTGACTGTTCATAGAGTGCTGTATAAGAGGACATGAATGGAGGATTGACTGGAAAAGAAAAGAACAGTAGGGAAGTAGGGTCTGTTCACTTATGTTGGTATCTGATCCGAGCCTCACTTCGAAAATAAATACAAAAATGTTTAATCGCAATGACAAATGCACTGCAAATTTTTTTTTCTTTAAATAATTGGGCCTGATAATGATATTTCAGTTCTGTTGTGTTGCGAAATGCTTCAGAGTAGTTATCTGAACTAACTTAATCACTTTTGTTAAGTAAAGCTGGTTTCATTTCATAAGTTAAGTTATCCAAACCTCAAATCATAAGTTTGAGGCCGTAACTAAATTATTTGAGTTTGCCTCAGCAAAGAACAGGGTTTCCAACTCAAGTCTACAGGGGTCTTCTAGATTTTCAATTTACCACATGCAACCATCTCTCCTGTTCTGTGTAGATTTTATCATCATACGGGAGAGTATTTCTGTCTGAGTGCTGTATTAGAACTCTAGTTAGGCTCTAGTTTTAGTTAGGCCTGTTGCAATAATCAATAAATCAATTAATTGCACAATAATTAAAAACGAGCTTAATAAGTTTGCGAGGCTCGATAATTTTTGTATTGACCAAAGACACTG
Organism: Thalassoma bifasciatum; assembly: GCA_008086565.1. Classification (NCBI taxonomy): domain Eukaryota; kingdom Metazoa; phylum Chordata; class Actinopteri; order Labriformes; family Labridae; genus Thalassoma; species Thalassoma bifasciatum. The sequence goes on from RPOG01003317.1 coordinate 33,370, forward strand.
GATAATGAGATAACTTTGCTGTATCACTGTGATTTTTTTTTTTCCTCATCAGCAACAGGGTCTATTTTACATATTGCTTTTGATTGTGTGTGATTTTTTTTTCATGTGCATTTTTTTGTTTACAAATGTCCTGGCTAGATTGGCAGTTCTGCCTGTTAAATATCTTAATGTCTGAGCCTAATGTTTAATATGTATTGAAGTGCAATTTTGTTTACAGAGACGTTACACTTTGTTTATTGTTTCATTTATGTGTGGTTTTTATTCAAGTGCATTTTTTGTTAACAGAGGCTGACAGCCAATTTTATTAATTGTTTTTGGTTGTGTTGATTATTTATTTTGGATATTTACAATGCCTTTTTTCATATTATAATTCCAATTTTAAATACTCTCAATAAATAAAAGGTTATTTATCTTTAGAAGGATCTACTTGCACTATACCATAATTATTATACTAGTTGAAAATAGTATCAAAATGGCAATATTATTGTTTATTGCAATAATTTCTGGGACATTTTATCATCCGGCAGAATTTGTTATCATGACAGGTCTAGTTTCAGTGAAAGGAGAAATATTTATACCATCTAAAGAGAAACATTTAGTTACTTATCTATTTACTTTTTCTAAGTTAAGTCTGATTTCTCCCTTTATTATGAATTTATTCTATTGTTATCAGTATTATTTCCTTTCATGTATAAAAATGTTTATATGCCAGACTATAAGAGCATGTTTATTAACGCATTGGTTTGTTTTAATTTTGTTTTATTTTACCGTTCCTCTTCATTCTTATTAATTTAGTAACTGTTTTTTTATGAGGTTTTTTTCCCATTTACTTTTTTATCAGTCCACTTTTTCTGATGTCCGGAGTCAGCGCAGAGTTTAGAAAGGAAACTTTAAAGTACTTCCTGCTCCATCTGCTATCAAGCTTGTAAACCAGTTGTAAATCAAACTTGTAAACCAAACTATTCCTTGCTATTGTAACTTGCTAAATTCTGCAAAGTGCTGTACTCATTGTGTGCCTACTGTACTTGAGGCCAGGTGAGTTAACCAACACATTAGACTTGGACCCAAAAGAGGCTGTGTGTCCTAGATGTCAAGAGGAAGATGAAGAACACCTGCTCTGAAAAATGAACAAGCTGGAGGCCACTATGAAAGCAGATTTTGCCTCAGTAACACTTAAGTTTGCTACAGACTGATTGCCTCCATGCTGCCCCACATGATGAGTAGTTAGAGGTGAAGGAGCCTCACTCAAGTACTAGATAAATGAATGAGAACTCTTCTTTCTGTCTCTGCTCCAATGATTCACAACAGTGGGTTTATAATTGGATGAGCTCCAGATTAACAGATTGTCATAGTTCTTTTTAGATTAACCTATCGTAAAACCAAAATACCTAAATTTAACAAAGAACTGGGATGCGTGCAAAACATTTTATTACAGTTCATCTGACCAGGGTTGTGGTTTTCTACACTGGTGTGAAGACGTGATACAGAAATCATTGGTGCCATGATTGCTGTCATTTATGAGAGATACTGAGAATTTCCCTCCCTTCAAACTCAGTATTGGTGTAGGGTGAAAAATATAAGGAAAATACAGATTCAAGAACCTGACACACCTGCATGGTTTCTATAGTGTCTTCTACAGACATAAGCAGGTATGTATAGTAGACCATGAGAAAAGAAAGACTGCATGTTCAGACAGACTTATAAAAAAAAAGATAACACTGAAAGATCTTCTTTCTGTGTCTGTATGAAGAAGCTCACCTCACCTTGTGATAGTACCATGTGTGCTGGCTGTGCAATTACTCTATTACAGACAGATCTGGAACAGAGCTTGAGGGAAGTGTCACACAGCCTCATGAACTGGTTGTGAAATATGAATCCAAAAAGAAATATGTGCTAATTGTACGGTAAATGGAGAGTATTTATAGAGCCTTTTCTCCAGGTTTTTGACTTAAGAAAGAAGCTTTATCCACTTTGTTACATTTCATGTCAGCAATCGGCAGAGCAGAGGCAATGCTGTGGACATTCACAATAAAAAAGTAAACTGGGACTTCAATTCAAACAGATTTAAATGATCATGTACATTGTTCATTTTGTTGCTGCATATGAAATCTTACCCACAGACCTTCACATGTGTCAATCCCCAGCCTAAATAATTGTATTTTGCTTTCCAAGTATAAAAGGCTACATTAAGTTGAAAGCCAAGAAAATCCAAAACATCAAAAAGGATGCACAGCTTTCAAAACTTAAAATGGACATATCTCTATAATGTATTGACTGACTGTTTTGCTGAAGGTTCTAGCTTTAACTCACAGGAAACATCTGTAATGTAAAGATGATAAAGGTCAAATGGTTTTAACATCCCCCCCTAAAATAAAAGGGCTAAAGCAAAAGGGACTTTGACCAAACAAAAAGTGACTCATTGTCCATTTTCAAAAAATAACTTTACAAATTTCACAAAACCAGACCCTGAAATCTTTTCCCCGATTTGTTGTTTCTCTAAATGAATTTAAAATGCTTTTTTTCTCTCTTTTTTTCTTTTGATTGACTTCTGATTTAAGTGACTTCTTATTTAACTTGTCTAATTTTATTGTTCCTGTAACTTTACCACTGATTGATATAGTGAAGTAATGACTAAAATGCCAAATGTACCCATGGTTTCTTTTCTATATTTATGATAAAGTTGAAAATTAAAAAAAAAAAAAAAAAAATAGAGGTACTACTTTCACATGTAGTATGCACTAGGTGGTTTGGAAAACAGCCTGAGTTTTGAAGCAAAAAAGGCTGATGAGGCCTTATTGGAAAAGGGGGTGGATGAAAGGACGCCACACTAACAGCTACAGTCACCTGTCAGTCATGTGAGCTGAGCAATGCCTCTGATTGGCGAGCTTGCAATGTCAGTATTCACAAAACTGCCCAGTTAGAAAAAAAAACCAACCCTGCCGTTAATGAAATTTGGGATCTAAAGGGGAAAAATTAGTGTCCATCTGTAAAGAGACACTTTTCAGAATCAGAATCAACTTTAATGGCCAGGTATGAACATACAAGGAATTTGCTTTGGTATACTGTGCTGTCTTGTACAGGTAATAGTAAAACAGTTTGGGGAAGCTACCATTGAGAGTACTTGACACACTTCATACCAACACTTTGCCGTGGACCCGGGTGTGTCTCTGAGAAAGAGAGTCGTGACATTTGCTACTTTCGCTGAAGGAAACCTTTACAAATTAATTTTGCATGAAAAAAGATCCCTCAAAATGGGACTTAGACAAGACTCACCCTGCAGCATTCTTAAAACGTTCCTGGCTTTTTGACCCATCCATCACTGGAGACTACACCATCATTGAAATCGCTGATCCTTGTCCTACATTACTGAGAGCAGCAGCTCTGCTTGATCATACTTGGATAGTTTTCATTGGAGTGAGTGTGTTGCTGAGGGCCATGACAAAGCATCTGTTTTTTAACAACAGGGGGATACGAGCAGGCTGGTGTCTGGGTGCAGACAGGAGCGACTGCAGTCACCTCCAGCATGAAACAGCTGTCACCAGCTCCCTCTCTGCTCTTCCTCTGTGTTCCTGTTTCCCCTCTTCCTCTCTTTCACAGTGCTCCTCTGTCACAGACATTTAGAGGAGTTCAAACTCTTTAAGACTCTCTCCTCCAGGCAGGTACGAACATCATTTACATACTTTTTTTTTTCTTCCTTTTCAGCGTAAAACTAAAGGATCGTTTTGTGCTGAAGCAGACGTGGGAGAGGTTAAACGAGGACGAAGCGTAATTTCATAAGCTCACTTTGTCGCGTCAGCAGAGCAAACACTATGAGTAATGTGTACACTCCAACTTAACTCTTGGCCTGCGGCTTAATTTCCCATGGCTGTTGAACTTGAAACAGAACTTGTTTAAGGACACAAAGGATAGTGACAAGCACCCGTAATTAATAATCCGGAGTTCAGAGACTGACTCACATACAGACGTTTGTATCACAGGAGGAGAGTTTAAGCTGTTTACAAGCATGTCTCTGGTGTTATAATTCAAATCACCTTTAATCCTCAGTGTGCTCCAGGGTTTCTCTCCAGCTGTGGACTCCCTGTGTCACCCAGACTCCCCAGTGTGACCCACTGTGAGCTGGAAACAACTTATTGTGGGTTTTGTGCATGAGAATTAGTCCAAACAATGTTAGACAATCACAGTGTTTTTCTCTGGTCTACCCCCAACAATTCTTCACTGCGCTGTTTGCACTATTTTTGGATCTCAGCCAGTGGTGGATGAAGTGTATGGAAGCCAATGCTTTAGTCAAAGGAGAGATAGTGACACTAGAAAACGACTAATAGAAATGTAAGTCACTCAGTCTGTCATTAATTGAGTCAAAGCCTTCAAAAAGTATCTGTACTTAAAAAAAAAAAAAAAAATCCATGACCTTTAGACCAACAGATACATCCCAGCTCTGTAAGTGAAGAGGAGTCTCTCTCTCTCTCTCTCTCTCAATCTCTCTTGATATTATTAACAATTTTTAAGATTTAAAATCTTTGCTAGAGAAAGTGTAGATGATTCAATGACACTTGACTACTTTATCAAGGCAATTGTATTCTAGTGCTAGGACGGTTAAAAAAAAAAAAAAAAAAAAAAAAAAAAATCTTTGATTATTCAATGTTACACTTATATCAGTGTCTGTAACCACAACTTTGAGTATGGGATTGATTTTCCCAAGGGTCTAAATGAGGGACTGTTGTGGGGGATCATATAAATTTTATCGCTTTGAGGAAAGAAAACAAAAATCACACAAATAGGAAAAGAAAAGCAGATGATTTATATTGTTTTTATCTGCTACCTTTAAAGAACTTAAAGACAGCAGCTCAAATTCAAATCTGTTCAAATTTGGAAAGGGTTAAACAACGTTTTTAAAAATATATATTTTTCATCAATTAGTTATTGATATTTGGACTTTATCTTTAACAACAAACCATGCTCCACAAATAATTCAGGAAATGTTTGTTTTACATTTTGTTTCAGACAAGCTCATAGTTAGCTTTCTACATAAATCAAAAGGTGATTTCTAGTCTCTCGCTTGAGCCAGAGCACTGGACTCTGGTTGTCTCTCTCATGTAGGAATGTGTTGCTGCAGGTGCTCACTGGGCTGGTGAGTGTGTTCAGCGACAGTCAGGGGCAGTGGGTGTGCGCTGCCACTTGCACTGAGCCAAGCAGGAGGAGCTTAAGTTGGATATTGTGTTTACAAACTGTAACGTAAATTCCCGCACAGCCTACCTTTAAAATATCTGGTGTAGACCAAGCCAGTGGGTGCAGCACCACGATAACAATGGAGTACAAAACTCTTCAGAAAAAGGGGTAAATGAGGATTTGAGCAAATCGTTAAATGTAGCATGTTTTTTTCAATGTAAAAATATGATGTGATGGGCTACCTTAACATTTTATGATAGGTTTAAAAAATAATAAATGTTGTTGTTCTAACACCATCAGAAGTTATCTTGATTAAAAAAGATGTCTTTTTCCAACCTATGTCCAAGTTTGGTTGATTCAGACTTGTTAGTTAACTGAACTTCTTAAAGTAGCTGTTTGACAAATCTGATTTACTTCATCTCAGTTAGACTCTTAGGTTCTGTAAATGGCATAGTTTGGCCTGCTGGTATATGCTGTGGGATTCAGACATGCCATTCACAATGGACAGTCTCATATCCACTGCATTCCATCCTCGTTCATTGTGTAACTCTTATATCACAATTCACGGAGGCATTCTGGGTATAACTTGAAAGCTGTAGCTCGGCTAAAACAACTGGGAGGGGCTAAGGTAATTGTCAAGTTAAAATGCACAATTTATTTGGAGAGAATTTCAAGCTGAAATGTATTTTGAAGTTGAGATGACAAATTCAGTAATCTTTTGTAATATTGACATAGATATAATATACCAGAATAACATATTGAATTTTACAGTTAAGGCACAATGATTTTTAAGGGACAACATTGTATCTTCAAATAGTGATAATATGCTTTTGATGCACTTATTCAATCATTTTATAATGGCGTCATGTCATATTGGTCACTTCATGCTCTGAGTCCTGTTTGATGTGCCACTGACTTTGAGATTCACACTGACTGTAGATGTTTGACATGAAAAGCCTTTTTGATAAGGAAAGGATTACAGATTTTAAGCTGCTGAAAGTATTTTCACTTAAACATAGCTTTAGTTTTTTTATTATTTTCTTTTAAATAATCTCTTTGATTTATTTTTGAATGAACACCAAATAACTCAATGTCTTGAACTGGTTTCCAGTTTTATGTTTTCTCCTTTATTGCTGTTTATCTCAAATTTTTTCATCTATCATTTTGTCTTGCTTCTACCTATCCCTCCCTTTCTCTCTAGTCTTTTTTTCTCAATGTTATTCTCAAGATGAGCTTCACCTTGTAGGTTTTATGTGGATAAATAGTCACCTTACTGAAGGACAAACAGACACCGAAGACGATACAATGTGTGCTCAGAGAGAACAGAGGCTAGGGAATAAAGCAGATCAAACAAAAAGAAGGATAAGAAAAGGTAAGGCAGGGCAAGATAAGGAGTGGTTATAGGAGAAGAGAGGAATGGAAAGAGAGCGGAGGAGCTTCCAAAGTGGCTCTTTAACTGCTTCAAATTGGTCATTAGCGTAATCAGGGGGAAAAGCATTGCGGAAGCCTTCTCCATTAGAGGGAATGGTGACTCTGTGTCCCTCTCCTTTTTTCCCCTCTTTCTGTCACTTCCTCTCTCATCATTTCTTCTCTGCTTCCTCTCTGGTGCTTCTTCAAAGACCCGTCCATCTTTTAATGCTGCTCAGGCAGAAAAAAAAGCCTCCTCGTCTCACATTGATGTGACAGCCTGAGCGAGGTGTAAATCTCTGCAGGAAGGATAATTTCTAAAAGTAGTAATGACTGTATTGTAAAACCAAGTCAAAGAAAGTTCAGACACGCATGGAATATTTATGGAAACATTACTGGTGCAGAACAAACCTCAAAGACACTTACATGAAAAAATAACAGGTTAATTTTAACAGCGGTGCTCAGTTTGTCTGTGTGCCTGAAATAGATGTTACCTGTTGGACTTCAGGAGAAGTTTGTGAAGTTTTTTTTTTTTTACTATTATTTCATTTTATTGTTTTTTTGTTTGTTTGTTTGTTTTTTTTTAACTTAGACAAAAATAGCTCTTTTATTAAAATAAAAAATAGATAAATAAGAAGAAGAAAAAAGGAAAGAGAAGAAAGAATGAAATCACAACAATGACAATAGAAAAAAAAACAAGTTCAGAAGAAGAAAAGGTTGGCATTAGAAAGTGTTAATTACAAAGATGTACAGGGCAGTTAGCAACAAAGCATAAAGTATTGTGTATTAATAATAATAGCTTTGCTTATATAGCACTTTCAAAATAAGACTATAAAGTGCTTTACAGCATAAAAATGAACAGTAAACAAAAAGACTTCATTTCCCATAAACACCATTGTCTTTAGTTGAAAGGACACAATACATTTTGATCCTTGGATCTTCTTCAATAAAGGGACAGAAGGGCAGAAGAAAGCTCAAAAGGAGAGTGATAGAGCACAGGCTAAAGGCTGAAACATGGGATTAGCTGTTTGTGTTAATGTTCATTCCAGCCCACACGCAGCAGTTATACTGCAGTAATCTGCTCAAACCTGGAGTCTATCAATAAAATAAAGAGCCGGGTTATGTTTCCTCTGTTTTGTGAAGTTAGAGTTGGTAGATGAGCACTGGTAGGACACAACCAGGATTCACTAATGTTAGATGTTACAGATACATTTCAGAACACCAGGCTGTAAGTAGCACTGAATGTTGCCAATAACTCAACTAAACTACACTACACTCTAAAGTTTGCTTGTTGTCATGTTTCAAAGCAAAAACACTATGTAACTGTTGATTCTGGTTGCCTTGTATCCAATCAAGAGTTGTCTTGCACAAAGGAGTGTCAAAAGGAAGATCCAAACTCCATTTATTTTCAAAACAAATACACAAGTTATGTCACCCCGACTGTTGTGAGTCCCCCGGCTGAAAGGGTCACTGCAATGTACTTCATAAGGGTTCTCCTCACGGTCTTTAACTCTACTTTTGCTTTGTTCAAGATACATTTTTGCCTGATTCATGGGGACCAGGTAATGTATCCATCAATAGTTACATAATTACTAGTTGAACTATGTAAACTCAGTTTGTGATTTAATATCCAGAAGTTGAGCAGGCTATCTCTTTGATATTAGTCACAGCCCAGTGCTCTGAGACATGCCCGCGACATTAGTGAATCATGGTTGTGTCCTACCAGTGCTCATCTAACAACTGCAACCTCACAAAGCAGAGCGATCATAACCTCGCCCTTTATTTTCTTGATAGACTTTCAGCTCTGAACAGATCGCTGCAGTGAAGGACCATTTTTTTTTAGCCTTTGCCTGCTCTATCCCTCTCTTGTTTAGCTTTTTTCTGCTCTGACCTCCTTTTCTTTTGCTAATCAAGATCTGGTGTCCATTGCTTAGAAATTGTTTTCTTCAGGATATCAGACAGATTTTACTTTTCACTTGGGTAGCTCACTTCTAACTGATTAACTCAGCCTGCTGGTGTGGTGCCACAAAAGGGTCTTTAGATCAAAAAGCCATAAATGGATTCATGTTCTCCTGGGAAACCCAAACTTATCACTGAGTAATGGAATTTAGAAATAAACAATTTTGGATCTCTCGTCTCATTTCAAATTGTGAATTATGAATGGGCGATTGTATAAAAGGGAATCTAGTTCAAGATTACTTGCAAAGTCCTTGCAGGGCCTCTCATGCTTGAAAAGATAAATTAATGAATTAATATTTTGCCTTTTTGTCCATTTGAGGTGATCAGGGTTTGTTCACTGTGCTTTTCAATGGCACATTCTACCTTGAGAAACTCCCCCACTTCTACTCTAAACCACCGCTGCACAGCTGATGACTCATATGTACTATGCACTTTGTGTACATGTGGACTGAAAATTTCTCTTTGTACAAACAGAAAGCCACTAAACTGGAACATCCGAAGGTCACTGAGCCATAGTGTGTCATCGAAATGATCCTGGTCTGAAATATTTCTGTTACCTTCTCATGATAGAGTTTGTACATTTTAACAGTTACAGTTATAGTACTTCTGGGTTTCTCTGATGCTAATGGGTGCTCCATTGAAGGAGGTTCAAATATATTTATTAGAGGAGACGTGATTTGTTTGGAAATTGGACACTGTGGCCAAAGTTTTTTTTTGTTTTGTTTTTTTGAAAGGTATTGGAGAAACGGATCAATTAGAAGTAGAGATGCAGTAAATATTTTGTACCCTCAAATTTATACTTTCTAGCAAACACTTATATCTGTGTTTCTAAGTTTTAATACCCGTCTCACCAGCTGCCTTTTTCTTTTCATAAAGTCTGCCCCATCCGCCGTCCTCATCCCTCCCCTGTGTCATCTCCTTTCCCTGACACTTTTCTCACATAACTTTAGCTTCTGTGTTTCTGTCTCTTCTGACACTCAGCCATCTTTCCAATGCAGCTCACACTGCTGAAAGGGGGACCTGCAGATCTTTCCCCATCCTTTTCAGACTGTGCTCTTTCTCTCCCACAATGTCTTTTAAAGCTTGACCACCCCTCTCCCGTTCTCTCGCTTCCCCTATTTTACCACAACTCTTCCCTGTAGAGTCGAGCCAAAAAGGAGCGAATCCTTTAAAAGAGAGTTTTGATGATGAAACAAATAAGGCTGCCATCGGAGAAAAGCCTTGTAGCTTCAGCGAGGCGTGCTGGGCAAGATTAGCAGCCAAAAGGCCTTTTTGTTTTTTTGTTTTTTTTTTCCTCCTGCCTCTCACTCTCAGGGTGCAAAGTGAATCTTGTGTGGCAACTTTCCAAAAGAGACGGATTTTATCCACGACTTCTTGCTCAGAAGACCGAAATAAAAACAGAGGATGGGCGCTGGATCAAAGCCCGCTGTCTTCAAAGTTCAACGGTTCATGAAGTGAGCTGATTTTACTTTCTGCACGGCTCACATCAGGTCTGCAGGATTTTGACACTTCGACTGGTTTTCCCTACCAAGGTAATCATGACTTGTAATGTTACATGGGGACAGAAACAGAACTGTACATTGTGGTCACATATGCAGTCTGTCCAAAAACAGCTTTAAGATTTCTTTAACAGCTTCATAGTCAGATTTCAACACCCAGGCGTGTGGGCAGTAACTTCCCCATGCTGCATCTTCATCATAAACCTCTCCCCTATCGCCCATGAAAACATGAGTAAAAATTTCTTTCCAAAATTGTGGTGCAGCATGTGCAGGGAAACAGCAGTTTATTCCACAAGTCTTGACCGGTCATGTTGTCATAACTGTTTTCAACCTTTGCAGATGAAGCACAGCCCTCAATGCAGCCTCAACACTTCACAATGGACGTAAGTTTACATGAGTCTTTGAGCTGCAGTCTTAGCCTCGGTGAGCTGGAAAGAGGTCTTCCAAGCTGTGGTTCCCTAAGAAAAAGACTGTACAAAAGTCCAGGTGAGGAGCAGAAAAAGGTTTCTCCACAGTCTTAGTCACTGTACTCACTGTAAATGTCTCTTCATCCACACTTTGATGCAGGACAGGGAAAAAAAATCCACTCATAAAAGAAGTTCTCAGCAGTCTTACCTAGCTATTAGCTTTGTGTCAGTCTTACAGTCACTGCAGTTCACATGCAGAGGACGTAAACTTCTGCTGCACTGGAACACATGTAGTTAGCTTGCTGATCCTGGCAAAAATCTCTGAGAAAACTTGAGTCCACTCCCAACACCCACTGCCACCAGTGTGTCACTGTAATCATCTCTTCCAACACATTTAACATAAACAACATTAACTAGAAACTTTATTTATAATGTGAGGGCTGGGGATGGAACAACGGGCCATTTTTTTTTTTTTTTTTTTGCTGTGTGTTGTGATATCTTCAGTGACCCTTTCTCAACATTGGGCAGGGTTCCTACACATCTTTAAAAAGTCTTAAAAATTCTTAAATTAATGTATTTAAAACTAAGGCCTGGAAGAGTCTTAAATTCATTAAATGTTACATTCTGGTCTAAAATAAATAACTCAAATGTCTCAAATTTGGCAAGGAAGGATTTGTTAATGTTTTATTGATTTTATTTTTTTTGTGGGACTTTTTGAGGAGAAGATGTACAGTGGATACTGCTGATAGCTGCTGATATATATATATATATATATATATATATATATATATATATATATATATATATATATATATATATATAACTACATCCTGGGTCACTGTTTACACTTTTACATACAGCCATTAATCCGAGATAATCACTTTCTGTTCAATTAACAGACAAAACGTAAACTTGAATGACTCATAGAGAGACACGCATGCTATGATTTGATTGTAATACAGTAGAATCCCCCAACCATTGACTATATTTATGTGTTTTAGGTCTTAAATTTAATTCCAAGTGGCATTAAAAAGGTCTTAAAAAGTCTTAAATTTGACTTGCTGAAACCTGCAAAGACTCCTGCAGGTACCCTGTTAGACAAAAGCACATCGAACTAACACGACAGCGTCACTGTCAATGCAATATCTACCATTGAGTATAAGGCTTTCCCATTTTTTATCATGGATAGAAGATAAAAATGCTGGAAGTTCACACCAAATATGGGCTTGTTTTCAACTGCTGCATATGCACATGTTGCAGAAAGTCCCAGGATCTTTTAATGAACAGTTAAAACAGGCCATTCTGAAACAGCACAGGATCTCACAAGGCCCTCACCAGATCTGACTCAGGACACTTTGGGCAAGGGGGTCTTGAACACCAAGTTCCCCTCATTGCTCTGCCCCAAACTGGCTTCCAGAGAGCTGACTAATCAGAAGGAAGTGGGTTTGTGGAGAGGGAAGCCTTAAAGAGACAGTAGCTAAAATGGAGTGAATTCCTCAAGGTCAGAGCTTCAAGGAAGGGTCTGCAGGAATTTTTGCTACTGTTTGTGAGCACAACTAGGCTCCTCCTCCTTAGTTCAATACCAGCTGCAGCGCATGCCTCCAACTGTAGCTACGTGGACACACTCAACAGCCCAGGAAGCACCTGCAGCATTATGTTTCTATATTAATACCTTATCATTATTTCATTGTGTTACGACTGCTATCATAGGCAGTCGTAGCACGCAAAGTCACTCAAACACTGGGCACGCTGTGATTGGCTGGTCACCACACCTTCTCTCTGCCTACCAAAACATCAACATGCAGGCAGTGGAGGGGGGTGAGGCAGACATTGACCCTGACACACATACGTTTGGAGGCCCTGAGATGATAACTAAGCAGGGTTAGTCCCATAAAAGTTGACATTTTATTTTTTTTTAGGAAAGTCCTGCAGACCCTACCTTTAAATGAACCTCCTTCTTTTTCAACCTATATCTCATGCCTTACAACTTTGTTGCAATCTGGCTTTTTTTTCTTTCATAATGAACTGTGAAACAGTGTAAAGTCTGGAAAATGTTGTTTTGACACCTGGGTCATGAAAATGTATCAGAAACAGAAGTTGTTTTTCCTCTTGACCCTGTTTTTATGGACGTACTTGGACCTAAAAATTGCATTTTGTCTGTGTAATTTACCTTTATTGGACAATTCTTTGTCATTCAAACGGGTAAACAAAAGTAAGAGGGCACCTTTGAGCTCTGATTTCAAACAGGCATGAATCATACACCATACATCAAGTATTTAAACATGAAGTGCAGTGAAAACATGACTTGTGTAAACATGACATATGGCGGTCTGAGGTTGTACTGTAAATGTCACTTCCTGTCAGAACCTACACTTATAAACTTATTCGTCAGCTCCCTGCAGACACTTACCATTTTTCAGTGAGATTAGCAAAGTGTGAGCCGTCACAGAAAGCCTCTGAACTCTGTTTCACTCTGCAGCCTGGATTAATGTGTTCTCAGTACAGTAACATTGTGTTAATACGTCTCCATTAGATATCGCTGCCAGCTCCCAGTCGTTCCCTCTTCTTGCTCTACTGTCTTGAGACGGCGAAGGGAGGCGGGGGAGAGGACAGAGGATGTGAAAGGATGGACAAAGGCAAAGAGGGTGAAATTAATGCAGAGGGTGTGAGATGGACAGAGTAGTAGTGAGGTGGGAGGATGTCTAGACAGAGATATAGACAGATACAAGAAGACACAGGACACCCAGAGGCAAACGGCAAAGAACGGACAAGAAATGGACAAGCAAGGACAAAGAGAGAGAGGTGGAAATAGAAAGCTGGAAACTGCGAAAACAACCGAGGTTCAGGAAAGGTAAGAAAAGAAGGCAGGAGTGACAGAGAGGGACAGAGGAAGAGACAGATCAAGCAACAGAAAGAAGTAAAGGGCACCACAGGAGCCGGAGTGAGGCAGTAATTTATTTAACAGGGTTGCCATTGGGAACAGCATCTGTGAAGAATGTGTGGGTTGATTATGCAACCAATTGACTATAAATCACCCAGCTGACAGAACATCATGACCAGAGATCTGAGGGGAGGGCAGACAGCACTGAAAAGGAAATATAGGCTGTGTAATGCTACAAACACCCGTACTGTGGAAAAACACTGACTGCTATTGACCAACAGGTCTGACACACAGAGAGCGAGCTTATCGGGAACACACACAGCAGCAGGCACAGCAGGAGACGCAACACCACATCAGATGAGTGGGTAAATACCTGAAACGTTTCTATTCGGATGAATGTAAAGGTGTTGGCTTTGCTAGTCTATAGGGTTTAGGTGTAAAACAGGATCCACATATGGCGGTGGAGCTAAAAATAAAGAAGTCATGATACCTGTGTGAGAGTCGGTGTTCTGCTTTCCCATATTTTAAACATGGATTTAAAGTAACATTACCGAATGTTGTACACAAGGATCTCCTGAATGCTGCATGAGAAGTTGGAGGCGAAGGCCAAGCGACCAACCAATAACAAGGTCATAAACATGATAAACAATGAAATGATACATAAAACAGAGAAAAAGCAAAACTAGTCGTGAGAAATCACAAAGGGATTTAAAATATAAGTGTATGACCTCAAATTAACTAATTTCTGTCTTTACATTTATTTCAAATTCACAGATACGTTCAAGTATGTGGAAACTCAAAAGCATATCTGATTTAATTGATATAAATACTACAGTACCATGCTTTGATTTCATAAGTCAGGTGAGCTAGATTTATTAGGAGTGTTATCAGGCTATGAATTGACTCATGTATCGTGTAATGAAGGCTGGTCAGTGAAGCAGCTCTGATAAAGCCCTTTAGGATACCACTTTTGCTTGATTCAGTTAAATGTTGTAGCCCTAAAGCTAAAACAGAATTAACAATTGCCGTCCTAACAATGTAAAACATCATTTTAATAAACCACAGACATGATTATTTCATAGGGTTTATGCTCTATGATCATTGGTTCTTGATGCTTAATGACAAAGTGTGAAATTATGTTTCATGCTGGCTAAAATGCAGTTTTTGTGTAAATAGGAAGCTAAAATGCAACAATACTTTTGCACTGGGTGTAGTGCTCCCAAGTGAGAGCTGTTAAAGGGGTAGAACACCTGCTGTGAAGGGGGAAAAAATAAGGAATGCTTCATTTACAACAGGGCTAAAACAAGCACAAGACAGCAAACAGCATTGTAAACTTTCATCTCTAAATCTCTCATTTCATCTCAGGTTGAAAATGTATTTAGTGTCGGAGGGAAAAAAATATGATTCAGATGAGAATTGAACACCCTTCCAACCTGAGCCTCAAGTGGACACCCATGGAACTGCAGTCTATTGTAATCCCGTGATTTCTCTGTTATTAAAGAATGAAGCTTGATGCTTGTTATATACCTACATCAGAGTACCCCCTCTGTATTCTGCTTCCCCATGTTTATGGATTAGGGTAAAAAGATATAAAGTATCAACGGTGGATATTCAGTCTAAACCTGTGCAGATTTTTGAATCTCTAACTATTCATTTATTGTAGACATCCCTGAATCTGTCCGCAAACCAATCAAAATAGCATTTTTGAAAAAAAAAAAAAAAAAAAAAAAAAGCATAAGACTTGCTGAATTTAGGGGTTCACTGTTTCCTCCAGCTGGTTTATGACACATTGGAGAAGTGGGCCTCAAACACCAAGGTCTGCCCTTAGCTCTACTCTTAATAGACCTCCACAGGGCTGACTAAGGGACAGCAGCCATAAACTCTAGTGTGAGAAAAATAATGATATTTTTGAGTTCTTAATCACATTAAGGTACCATGAGACAGTGTAAGTACCTAAAAAAACACAATACTACCTCTATAATTCCAAAAAGACACATATGACTTCCTGATTTCTCCCTGTTCATGTTTTATTGCATGAAACTCTGCTCCGTTGGGTTTATGAACCAAGATTATGTGGTTAGGATTTTTTAAAAAGTGTTGTCAGAAAGGTGAGTACTCATGAATAACACCGTGTCAATAGTTTTGCTTGTCATTTAAAGCCATGAACAACTTTTTCTCAGTAATACCATGGGTCTAAAGCCTTCATCCCACACAGATGTAGAAAGGTAATAGAAGCTGAAGTCTGTGACTATATCTGTATTTAATACTCGGTAAAGGAATGGACTGGATCAACCGACTGACAAAGTACATAGATGTAAGTTCAGCCCAGAACACTCAGATACCTCACACTAGAGGGGAAAACCACAAACTGGGCTTCTTCATCTTGAAAACAATGGTTAAAAAGTTCAATCCAGGACGATCCAACATGTCCATGGCTTCCAGTTAAAACTCTATCAGGCTTTAATAGCTTTTTTTTCTGACATGTTGCTGCCAAAAGCACTTCATCTTCAATGATGAAGAAACCTTTGGAGTCTCTGTGGTCCATGAATTTTTAGGTGGAGGGAAGAATTCATTGCTGCTGGGAGGGTTTAAGGGGAGAAAGAGGATGTTAAAAATGCTGGGACGTGTCTCTGGAAAGTGCCTCTGTGAAAGTGCTGTCCCAAAGATTTAGGTTTAGGAGTCTTATCTGTGATGTGGAGATAAAAAAAAGTAAGAATAGAAGACTCTGTACCTGCAGGGTAATGAGGTAGTTGATGCTATGCACGATCTTATAAATGCCCCAAGCCTGGATTTTTCCCCTAATATCACTCCAAAGTAAAAAAAAGTGCCTTTGTATAAAACATAACCCACATTATGACAGAGGGCCCGTGTGTGTTCTGGATACAGAATTTACTTATTAAACAGCCAGCAGCAGGTACGTAGAGGTGGTCCTCTCTGGGATAAAGGCTTCTCCGGTTTGAAATTAATGTCAGCACTTCCCCAGCTTGTGTGGGTGAATGTGGAGCAGGTCGTTGTTAAAAAAGACTTATAACAATGTAAAGTGATGTAAAGTCACTGCCAGTGATACAGGGCGCTGATGCCATGGCAACTAGACATGCAGAGTATTTGGAGCACTAGAATTAATGTGCTAGACCTTTACTAGAAAATGAGTCACTGAAATGGAAATGTATCAGAGATTCTGGGAAGCTTTTACAACGCAGACAATGTATCACGTCGTTTAATGAACGTGAGAAAAAGCTTTTTTTTTTCCTTTGAAGATAGTCACCACAGGGGAAGCTGTTTGTGCTGTATGTATGCTACAGGAATGTTCTATTCAAAGAAAAAGAGCATGATACAGAGCAAAGGTGTCAGAGTATTTTACCATCATGTTTTTTTTATTGTGTTCTATTTGTTTTTTGCATTTGTAGAGCTGCAGTGTGAATGTTTCATGGTTTGGTTTGGCTCTACTTGTAATGAAAACCCTCTCAGGAGGAAAGAATCTGTCACCAGAAGAAGCATGAAGGTTATGTAACAGTGGTGTTAGGTTCAGGATCAAGTCAAATACATTGTAAAAGATGAATTCTGCATTGTATCTTAATATGGGCTCAATGACGACTGTTGCATGGCCAGTTTGGGAGTTTCGTTCTGGCGCTCTTTGTGATATACCAAACACATTAGCACAACAGCAAATCCAATTCACACATAACTCTCCTCAGCCAAATTGCAGACTGAGGAGAGAAGCGTGAAATATGCAGGAGTGGGGGGGTGTCAAAGTAGAAAATTTTCAAAATAAAACTTTCTGGATATTTTAGTAATGTATATACACAACTAGTAAAAACAGAACTGTGTCGACTACATTGCTTCATTTTGTCAAAAATAAGTTGATTCTACTATACTGGGTAAAATGTAGCATTTCTTTGGTTTGTATCCTACGACGGAGTATTAGGGTCACATAAACAATTTATTTATTTTTGCTTCATATTTTACTGTGAGATTAAAGTCGAAATTAGTTATTTTCCTACGAGAGTAGAGTCAAATTAATTTATTTACTATGAGATTTAAGTCGAAATTTACTATTTCACTACAAGATTAAAGTCGAAGTAAAGTCGTATCAGAAGTAGGTAAGGAAACGATCAAATCAGAATCAACTCAGAAATAAATCAGAAGAAGAAAAAGAAGAATGGAACGTGATTCTCATTCCCTCCTCCTTGTAGACTGTTCTCCATTATATTTCAAATTTATTCCCGTAGTAAATTACATAATTATTTTCGACTTTAATCTCGTAGCAAAATAATTAACTTTGAGATTATTCTCGTAGTAAAGAAATTAATTTCAACTTTAATCTCGTAGTAATATATGAAGTTAAAAAAAAAAATCTTTATGTGGCCCTAATACTCCGTCGTAGTATCCATCATCATTACCTTTTTTTTTAATTCTTTCCCTAACTGGGCCCTCCACAGCTACAGTGTTAGCTGTTGAGGTGTTACATAAAGAAATTCAAAGCAGATCAGTAGATTAAGTTTGTAGTTAAGAGTTCCAGGGAAAAAAAAAACAAACAACAAAAAAAAACATTAATTCAGTCTCTGGGTTAACTTTATAAATCCATCTCTTTTTATCGACTGTCCAAATGCCTGCGTGGACTATTTTGCTCAAATGAATAAAAAAATATCCTGGCGTTAGAGAGAGAGAGAGAGAGAGTTCTAGAATTAACATTAGCGTTATATGTTATATGAACGTTCCACCTGTTCGACCTGTTAACCTCTGGCAGGCGCTACAGGTCCATCAGAACGAGGACAAACAGACTCCGAAACAGTTTCTTCCCACAAGCCATCACTGCTCTGAACACAAAGGGACACCGACAAACACGTGCGCACTCACATGCACAACACACGAGGAAATGTGTCATAAACTCAAACACTGTTCACTGTACATACATATCCTCTCTTTTGTACATATATTCTATTTATGTTTTTAACACTTTTTTGAAATCCCGCCTATCACTTTTTTGATGATACATTAAGTTCAGGTGGTTTTGCACTATTCTTGGATTGATGGACTGACATTAATCTCCGTCAGTCTGCAAAGCACTGATCAGTTCCTCAGATTTAAAATGTACATGTTGGCGATACAATGTGACTTGTCATAATTTTGCATCTCAGTTTGACATAATGCTTGAGATAATCCATTAATATCTGCAGTTTGTCATTTCAGCAGCTAACATACTGCATTCTCATATAGTAAACATCATATGCTCCATGGGTGATATCATCAAGACATAAAACAGCTGATTGCAGTTTGTTTTTAGGTACCGTCATATTAATCTTGTTATGTAATCAACATAAATTACATACATAA
The DNA here is from genome assembly GCA_008086565.1 of Thalassoma bifasciatum. Taxonomy (NCBI): domain Eukaryota; kingdom Metazoa; phylum Chordata; class Actinopteri; order Labriformes; family Labridae; genus Thalassoma; species Thalassoma bifasciatum. Next base: position 52,023 of record RPOG01003317.1, read on the forward strand.
CATTTGCACAGCCTGATGTAAACAAAGTTACACAGGTTTTACAGCTCGTGTAGATTTTATGTAAGGAGTGCGAGTCACAGGAAGTCAACATTGACTCTTGGTTTTACATCGTAAATTCACCGGGTCTCCTTAGTGTCAGCTCCGTGTTTGACTTATGGATTTCCTCGTGTCTCATCCTCACCTGACTTCAAAGGCACATCAATACTAAGAACAAAAGGACAGTGTCCAGGATGGAAGTAGAAAACAGGTGACGCACTGGTCCAGTGACCAAGCTTAAGTCTATTTGACAGGTGAGGAGGTGGAGCAGACTGTTCTGCAGGTCATGACGCATGGTCTGCACACAAAAAAAAGAAAATGGCACCCAAGGCCTTTTGTGTATAGAAGGGAATCAGCCAACAAGTTTAATAAAGCAAAGTGACCCTGTGATTGGATCAATACACAGATGAAGTCATTAATCACCAAAAGAGACGGCTGAGACATTGTGCATCAAGAGCAGAGCAATGTAATACCTCAGTGTATTTTCTTACCATTTCTTTGCTTTTTTTGTTATTAAGACTGGCAGAACCAAGTGTTTTAACAAGCACGTCTCTTGAAAACTACACGTCTGTCCATTTGTGGGAGTTAAACTGCGAATAAAAATGTAAAAGAAATGAATCAACAGACATTTTCCAGCCCGCAAGAAATAACCTTGATGCTGCAGAGTTGCAAACATACCACTCTGTGAAATTGAAAAGAGGAGGCATGGAAGAAAAAATGTCCTGGAGGAAGGACACTGTAGAGAGAAGACTTCAACTGTCAAATCCATACTGGAGACTGATAACTACTGATGCAACACTGGATCCTCTGCCTCTTTCCCCTCTCTCCCATCAGGTAGCTTTCAACCAAACCACCAGGAAGCGTTTATGCTTTTGAAGTACCACATAAAAGGAAATTGAGTCTGTGCTGTAGCTGGTCTGATTGCATGGATCAGTCAATAACATGCAGAGAGCTGCCACTGTGGAGTACTGACGCCCTGCAGGGCAAGTGAGACCAAAATGATAATTTGAAAGGGATCAATTTTCTGAGCCAGATAGTGATATTTTTCTTCTGTCCTGTGCTCAAAAATATGTTCAAGAGAGTCAAGCTAAAAAAGTATTGCTAATATAAAAAGTAGGGATATTTGATACCATTTTTTTCAGACTGATTCCAGTATGAGAAGTCCCTTTTGAGTGCCTATCAATACTACTAGTACCTGTGATACATAAAATTTGAATTAACACCATAACAGATCATTTTGAACAAAGAATTTTAGTTACAAAAGAATGCAACGCAGTCACTCTGCTATTAAATCCAAAATAAAATAACTCTCTCTGGGTTTAAAAATTGTTTGTAATACTGTTGTGGATTTTTTCGATTAAAGTGAGCAATTTTCTCTACTGAAGGCAATTCTCAAATAACCATACATAAAGATGCCAGCTGTCATGTTCTTCAGCCTGTTGTCTCCTGGAGAAGACAGGGCAATAAACAAACATGTTGTTCTGTGCATCTTTTTGAGACTGTGGTCTTTACAAAGCCAACAGTTTACATTTCAGGACATTGCAGGTCAACTTAAACCTGCCTGGTAACTGGAGACAAGCTCCCTGTGTCTCCATGCTATTCAAAGCTTGCAGCAGCTGGACATGAGCTGAACAACAGCTTTCTGGACACTGAAGATTGCAAGGAACAACTCTGAATAATTAAACTTGGACACATTCTGAAAATCCGAACAGATCCTGAGTAATTATCTAAATTCCAGGTTCACACTGTCAAGTTGCTGATGTTCATCTGGCTTCATGGACACTCCGTTGTAAGATATGACACCAGATATTATCTGCACCCCTCCTCATTGATTAGGTGGTATCTGTCACCCTAAAAGCTCCGGCTGCTCTAAATAAACAGCCAATCACCACTGGAGAAGGGATGTCCACTGGATTTTAAAAGAAGCTATACTGTTCAATTCACAGGCTTTCTTACTCAGGTTTCAGGGGGAGATGCTTTCTTACGCGGGTTTTTGGGATGTCTTTTTCCAGGGGTTTCAGGGGTTTAGCCAGGTTTTTCCAGGTTCTTCTAGGTTTTTCTAGTGGAAGGCTTCTAAGGAAATAGAGAGGTTTTGTTGGGAGAAGGGATGAGGGTTTTTAGGCTAGAGTTTTGGTTGGAGGTTTGGGAAAGGTTTTTAGGAAATGTGAGAGATTACTTTTTAGTCATTGTTCGTGTTGTTTTGTTTTATCAGTTGGTACATAATGTGTAATGTGCTGCAAACCTCTCAACTCTGGCTTTGTTTAAAATGGCTCGACTTGAATAAAACTTTTCATGGATTCAAGCTGAATGGACTCTCCTACTGATTGGGACTCCTCTTTTCATCATTTTTTCATGGTTCATGGTCCTCCCCCACCTCATATTAAAGTAACAGATTCAACAAGTAACAAGCGAGCCGGACAAATAGATTCAACAATACATTCACAAAAGTGCAAAACAATACTGAAAACTTTCAGTTTTAGTATTTCCTTTCAGTAAACTTAAGTGCACAGCTGTTTAACTGTTTAATTGTTTTATTTTTAAATCAATCCACAGTTGGGACTTAGAAAAAGTGTCAGAGTGAACGCTGTAGCACCAGAGGAAGTGCCCTCGTTGCTCCACATGCAAAGACAATCTTTGACATTAACCTCTTTACTCTTAATTTAAATTTCAATTATTTATTTCTCCACTAAATGGAGTCCAATTTGTAATGCACATATATTTTTGGGATGCAGCAGAGCTGAGTTTGTGAGTTTTGTCCATTACACATTTACCAAATCTCTGCCAACGTCAACTGGCATCTTTTGCCATTGACTCCTGTTATATGATATTTCATAGATTTGATGATTGAAGTGTGAAAGAAAACATGACATAATTGGATTTTTACAATATATCCACTTAAAAATTCATCTAAAATCTCAAAATAACCAACCTGACACAGATTGCTTTACTTTTTGTGCTGAGTGTAAACATCTTAATATCTAACGACCACAAAACAGACTGAAGTGAGACACTTAACATCTTTAAGTGCATATATTCTGTATTCAGATTTGCTCATACAGTGATGATGGGGTAGTGACAGTTTTATACGCCCGCTGACTTACTCAAACACTCTGGGATGTTTTTCTGGCTGCAGCTGTGTTGCTTTTGGACTGTACATTGTGTAACTCTTTGATGTTTATGTCAGTCGGCTGTAGATTTATTGTCTGGCAAATATTTACATTCAGTCCCACTGTATGCTGCAAACATTATCCTCATGCATATGAACGCACTCATGGATAGATGAAGCACTGAACCAGGTGATACGTAAAACAAAAAAATGTAAAGGTGTCAGTTACTCTTCATGGAAGAAGCAAGTATTCTCTGATGATAATTTGTTTCAAGATTGGCGTCAGGACATAAAGATCACTTTAACCAATCAATACAAGATGTGTCTGCAATCAGCCGCACTTATGCATGTGAGCGGCAGCGTTGGTTTGGAGGAGGGGAGAGGGGCTAGACAGAGTACTGGGGAGATGCTACATCCAAATTCATGCTCATTTTCCAGGACTGCCAATCCTGCCTTTTAGGTAAAAAGTGTATACACTGATGTGACCTCTGTGGGTATGTTTCTGAGTGGGTGTGGTCATGAGCGTGCCTGTGATTGTTTTAGACGTGGTACATTTCCTCTGAACATGTTGTATTGTTTGTCTAGTATGTCACGGCCAGCCCTCTAAGCAAAGAGATTATTAAAGTCAGAGTAATTATCTCTAGGCTGGATCACATGACTGAAAGTGTGATATCGTAGAGCCTGAGTTTCATGTTCTCCTACGCAAAACAGAAACTGACTCCATCGAAGTGCGTCTCCTTGCTCAGGACACTTCATGACGATATCTGTCATAGCACCGCATCTGATAAGTTTCAGTCTAAGTCACACTGGCTCCTTTCTGCTCTGTTCCAGCTGTGTCTCAGCTCCAGCAGATCAGAATCCCCCAGATTAGATACTTAAGATTTTCATTTTCTTTTTTTTTTTTTCCTCTCTCTCTCGCCGGAGGCTGGTGCAGTGATGTATCACTTTCCACAGCGCAAATAGAGTGGGACAGGAAGTCAACATTTGGTTTAGTTTAAAAACTGCAGCGATGAACTGACTTAATCAGCATTTCCAGGTCAGGAGTCACCAGGTTTGAGGTTTAGAGCCAGTAAACACAAGATGACCCGAGAAAGGCTCATTATTCGGAGCTGGAGCTGAATCTATTCGTCCTGTGATTCAGCTGCGTGCTCAATGCAACACAGTTGGTGTGTGTTGACAGGTTGTACCGGACAGAGCCAAACTGCTGTAGAGCAAAGGCAGATCAGACACAGTCCAAGCCTTGAGTCTTCTGTTAGAGATACCAAAGTGTAATTTGTGCAATTTTAATGCCAGGATCACTATTTGGGATTTGGGTCTTGCAGGTTTGGTGGCACGGTCATTCAACCAGCTTTTTAAACTTTTTGGCAGTGTAGGCAGGGAATGGGGAAGCATGAAGTGATGTAAAATGTGTCTGCTTTGACACAGGACTGTGGAAACTTCAAGCACCCCTTCACTTTTCCATCAAAGTCTTGGGCCTTGATTCCTAAATTTAATTCAAATTACTCTCAAGTGACTGTGAGGAGAATTTATATAAAGTAGATTGCAGCGACCCCTTTTTGGCCGGAGGACTTGTGCAAACTGTCATAATTTGTGTATTTGTTTTGAACGTGAAAGTAGATTGTATCTTCCTTTTAAACACTACTTTTCTTTGTTCAAGAAAATGGTTTACGTAATACAGTGCAACAAGGTAACGTATTATACAACAGTTACATAGCACTGTTGTTAGAAACATGGCAAGAGGAAAACTTTGTAAGTTTGTACTTTAGTTTAGAAGCCGGCTACATTTAGCACTTCTCACAGCCCGGTGCTCTGAGACATATCTGTAATGTTGGTGAATCATAGTTCTGTCCTAACAGTGCTGATCTACCAAGCACACAAACATAATCTCACTTCTTATTTTAAATAAATACTCTCAAGTTAGCACTATGACTGCAGCATGAATATTTCCACAAACAGCTTCCCTAGTGTTTTAGCCTTTGGCCTGTGCTCTATCACTCTCACATTGAACTTTCTCATGCTTTTTTGACTCACTTATTGCAGACAGTCCAGCTTTGGTGTCCACTGCTATTACTTATTTTTAACAGAAATATTTTATTACTATTTTTTGAGCGTTATGCATTGTCATGGAGATTTTGACTTGAAATTAATCTGGTCCAGTTTGATTGGGAAGCCAGGAATTAGCATTTAGAAATCACCTATTTTGAGGTTGTTAATCTCATTTGAAGTTGTGGATTATGATCATATATCTCAATATGAACCTTTTTAAAAATACTTAGAAAGCAGTACAGAAATACAGTCCCTTTGAATTTATTTCTTTTAAATTTATTCATGCTGGAAGATTTCAGCCAATATGTACTGAATTTAAACATCATACACGTTTCACATTTTGAGCTGAGCTACTGAAACACAGCAACTTTTCTATGATGCTCAAATTCATGGTGATGTACCTGTACATCAAGATAATAGTATGGTAAATGTGTTGGTGGATGTTTTCATAGGAAAGAAATGTTTTCTTTTTATATGATTTTCTTTCTTCACCCTAGGCATGCAATCCAACATTATCACCCTCTGAAGGTCAACACTGTTTTTTCTCTTTTCTTTCAGTTCTGCCTCTGCAGCTGAGATATTTCCTCCAGCCTCCCTTTTGGTGCTGCGACAACATGTAGACGTCATGTAAACACAGATCGCGCTCTTCATCTCTCTTGGGGAGGATGTTTACTGTCTGTCTTATAGGCCTTGTGCGTGTCTTTGAAGCTAATGTCTGATGACAAATATCATCAATTTGTAGCCGGCTGTCTCCTGTAATGACTGCTCGTTGGACTCAAAGACTTAATGCGCTCTGAGACATATTGGGTCATATTGGCAGTTGTGTGCAGGGCTTGCATAATCATTTTGAAAACGCTCATCCTCATCATCATCAATCGATAGTCTTCAGGCTCAGACTCGGCATCAAACTGGTTTAATCACGCAGTTGATTGCTAAGACTTCATCATGAAAGACTGCAATAAAGAAGAAGAACTGATATGCATCTCCTCAGGTTGTCTTTGAAGGTATCACTAAGTGTCATAATATGATCAAGTCTTAGAATCAATGTTTTGATGCTGCTTTTAAATTGAGGACTGTTTGACAACACAGTCTTATTACGAGTGTTCACTGTTGCTGTTGCCAGAGGATTATTCTCTGCTTTATTAATTATAATCCATGTTAATGCTTTGATTGTAAGCCCACCACCCGTTTGACTCTAGGACAGGCTCATAGTTATGTTGTCAGAGCTGTGAGCGCTATCTCTCTGTGACAGATACAGAGCAGCAACAGCAGCTTCAACACACAGTTTGGTGACATTCCCTGGCTTTATTTCAAGCATCACATTCTTGTTGCTTCTTTTCTCGGCATTTACACAATTCCAAGACATAATACTTCCGTAGGGTCAAACTGTGGTTCTGAGAAAGCAGTTTTGACCACATTTTGGACTCATTTCTTTTGCCTTAGGCTGTACAGCCAAGACTAAAACAGCAGATTTTGGGTTCACTTTTTTATTATTCCTTATTTTGAATCATTTATAAGTCTATCATCAGGCATGCATCTTCAAAGAGTCAGAGACGGGGGAATTGCTTCCTAATAGTAGGACAAATCTTCACAGCGGTAATCTAAGCGTTCTCTCACAAGTCAGACAGGCAGAGTGATTTAGAACAAGAAAGCAGCCAGCAACATAACAAAACCGCAAACACACATCAGACACACACACAGGAGGACACCAACCCCAGACTTCAGCATCAGTGTGCCACAGACAGCTCTTTCACTTCTGTGCATTCCCTGTGTGCTGATTTCCTTCCTGACCTCTTCTTCTGTTTATGTTGAATTTGTTAGTTTCACCCGTGTAAAATTACCCTCTATGTATAACGTCTCTGTTTTGCCTCTCATTGTCAGTTTGTCGAGTCATGCCATCATAGCTTTTTCACTTCCCAGCAAGTGTTTCTGGATTTTGGGATTTTTCCAAAATTCTTTCTGAACTTTTAGAAGTCTTTCCTCCATTGGCGCTTGGGTCCTCTTCCCATTTTTGGCATGAACCCAGCAGATCATTTTGGGAGGTTTTTAGACTTTATGCAGTCTTCGTGCATTGGGTATCATTTGGGCATTTTTCTTTGGACCTGTAGTGGTTGTGGACAGGGACCTGTCAATCAAGGCCACTGACATCGGCTTCTGCCTCAGCTGCCAGCACTACAAAGCTGACCCAGTCTGCACCCAGTGAACCCAGGACTTACCAAGACAAGTTTCTGTTGCTCGCTCAGAGGTCCCGATTCCAGTTCCTGTTCCAACCTTGGAGATCCTGCTTACATCAGTTCCTAGTCCCAGCTCATGGCCCCGTACTTGAAGGCTATGTCGACACCAGCTTTCATTTGGAGAACCTGTTGGCACCACCTCTTGTTCCTTACTTGGCTCCTGGCATGGAGGACCAACTGAAACAAGGTCTTGTTCCTTAAACAGACACCCTGCTGACACCAGTTCCTCGCTTGGAGACCGCGCCAAGACCTGTGCCTACTCCTTGCTTGGTTCCTTATTTAATTAGTTATTCATTCATTTTTGATCCCAACTGTGACGTAATGACCTGAACTCTACACATCAGCATCCAGTACAAACTCCTCCTGCTCACTTACAAGTCCCTCCACGCACTTGCCCCCCAGTACCTGACTGTTCTCCTCCACCAACACACCCCATCCAGGAGCTTGCGGTCATCTGACACTGGTCACCTCTCCATTCCCCAGGCCAAACTCAAAACTTTTGGGGACAGAGCTTTCAGTGTCAGTTTCAGTCTGGAACTTTCTCCCCGTCAAAATTCGTAACTCTCCCACTCTAGACAGTTTCAAGTCACTCCTGAAAACTCATCTCTTCTCCCAGGCTGTTACTGATTAAATGTTTAGCTCAGGTCCAAATCAGGTTTCCTGCTTTGGTTTTGCAGTTGTATTTTTGTTCGTTTGTCCCCTTTACCTTTGGAAAGCGACCTTGGGTTCCTTGAAAGGCGCTATATAAATTAAAGTTATTTATTTATTTATTTTCTCTCACACACACACACACACACACACACACACACACACACACACACATATCTCATTTGCTTAGAGCAACGAGTAGCACACCAAAAAAATTACACACACACACACACACACACACATATCTCATTTGCTTAGAGCAACGAGTAGGACACCAAAAAAATTATTCTCTGGTGATATAATGAAAACATCAACACAAACACCATGATTGCCACAAACCGAATGAGCCACGTCTAGGTCTAGGTCGCGCCCTATGAGGTTAGCCCTTGAGTGGGTGGCCTGATTTGAGCCCAGCCTGTGGCTTGTGTCCTGCTTGCTATTCCCCACTCTCGCCCTGTTTCCTACTCCATCCACTGTCTTGTCCCCTCTATTACTCCATTAAAGGCATGATAAAAAAGTAACTTTGAAACAATCCTAATGCAACTATTAATGATTCGGCTCTGCATCCAGTTCTGTCTTTTAATGGAACTATAAACTGCTTGATCTGGAAAGTTTTAAAGACTTTCTTTTGCAGTAACCCTTTAAAAAGTAATGCATATTTATTGACTCACCCCTGTGCGTTTTAAAAATAGAAGTGACATTTTCAGTGTCTATATAAGATACCCGTATTTCAGTTAGGCATAAAGATGTCTTCATACTTAATGGGATGGAAATTCTCTCTGCAAGGCAGCTTTGCATTTTGATTCCAGAGAAGAAATAATTGTATTTTGAAGACAACAACCTCTGTAGCCCACAGCTTCAGTTTATCTGCATTTTGAACTGATAAAGAATCAACTTTTATTATGGAAACAAGCCACCTGTCACCCTCGAGGAGGCACCGTTCGCATCAAAATGTCACTTTTGATGTTGCTGTTTTCTTTATCAGCCACAAGTATAGAGCATCTCTTTCAAGTCTCAAATAACCGGTGGAAAGCAACAACCAAAATACTCCACCTTCGTCTAATCCCTTCCATCAATCCCTGCTTCCCCACGCGTCTATTTATCTCAACCCCTGTGGAAACAAAGAAAGAGAGAAAGCACCACACAGCAAAAATAAAACATCACAGGGACATAGTTCAAATACAGCAGCACACACACTGCTACAGTACTATAACCATGGTGTCTGCAGATGAGAGGGAGCATCAGCCCTCACATGTATAAAGATTGATTCAAGCCAGCCCAGTGGTAATGATTGTAAAATACCACCAGGGGTGTCCGTGGGAGGGAAAATGCTCATTTTCACTCGTTCTGAAAAGTTTCTGCAGATAAAAGAGGACTGTGTGCTGTGGAGTCGTTTTTCTGCCTCCCTGTAGTTAGTTCCCGTGTCGCCGGCCGTCTCTCTCTTTATCTACCCACCTATCTATTTCCAGCGGCACATCTTAGGGTTGCCGTGCTTTGGGAACCGGCATGAATGCACAGTCAGAGTGCCTTTAGTAAGCAGCAGACAGCAACAAACCCAGCTTCTATCCACTCCCTAATCTTTCACCTCATCTCTCCATGAAGACAGGGAGACCCCGCAGCAGAACAGACGAGAGAGGAATATGGAAACATGACGGTGGACACAAAGTACGACCCACAAAACCGTACCTGTACTCTTCCTCCACACATCCTTGTTAGGGAAAGACGTGTTTTCTTCTTTTCCAGTGCATTGTTCTGTTCTTTTTTTCCTCCTCCACACTGAGGTCAGAGGTCACGGTCTGCTGCAGAACTACAGGGAAGGATTCACAGTCGTTCAAGGACACACCATTAGGATGGATGTTTCTGTTATAACTTTGCTGCCAGTCGTGTAACCTGTACTACAACAACACATAAGCTACTGTATTGTGTAGACTATTCCGCTCAAGGCTTCGTAACCCAGATAGAGGTGCAGTTATGTATTTTCTCTTTTACTTCTACTAAACCTTTTACCTCTCACAGCACAGCCCGAGGGGTGTTGGCACTCTGTAGAGCTGTTGTGAACTCAATGACTGTAGAGTTTGCTCTTATCTCCCACTAACATCTCAATATCTATCTCAATTCTGAAATGGATTTTCCATTAATTGCTTTTCTGATATAAATCAAACGCTGAAGATGCCTTTCCCTGTTCTACCCTTACGACACCATATAAAACGTATACATGTAGTGACTAAATGGAGGCTTTTATGATACAGTAGGTCAGTCCCAGTCAACCATTACAGTTACATAAACATGTTTAAAGCCTGTTTTTTTGGGGGGTTTTTTTTACACACACAAAAGTTTTACACACACTGTACAGTAGTTTAGCACATTTACAACCAAAGCTCCATTTTCAGTCCAAGTGTGTACTTTGTTTGGACACAGTGCCCTTCTTTGCTGACAGAACGCCTATTCATTTTGGCACCATTTTCATATGTAGCATATCCGTGTCCTTCCACTTGCAGTGTGCTTATCAGCAGTTTTATTGTTTGAGTTGAAAAAAAAAAAAATCAGAAACCTAAAATGTAAGAATGATCAGATAAGATTTGAGGCAACTGTTCAACATTTAACCCCAGAACACTATCGCTAAGAACAGAAACGCCGTACCCAATCAAACATACTCCTCAACAAAATTGTTTGAAGAACAAAAATAAATGGCAAAGTGAAGTACTCTTTTTAGAACTATGAAATGAAACACAAAACAAGCAACAAAAATGGTATCGTTCGCAGACCCTGAAAAAAGGGAACTTTACACATTTATTTCATGGACAGGTGCGTTGACAAGCAGGTATCCAGCAATAACATCAAAGGCAAGCACCTGCACACTGTCAAACTTGCAAAGAATCACTGTTTGTTGACAATGTTTCGGTGCCAAGACCTTCATCAGCAACTGTTTGCGTGATGAGGGTCTTGATGAAGTAGACCCAAAAGTAAGGCTCTAAAGTTAGTCAAAATCCAGGAAGTCATCAATGAAAAATTCATAAAGTAATAATAATAATAAATCTGGTAACTTTTGTTTGGTTCACTAATACCTTGGTCATATATGCCTTGTATGGCGATGGTTGTATATAATTTTTTTTTTACAATCGTGCATAATGGTAAGAATATTCTACTCCTTAGACACTAACATCAGGGGAAAATCATCCAAACACATGTGTATTGAAAATAAAAGGACAAGAGCTGGGGAACAGGCTAACCTTCCACGATGCCAGAGACCCTAGACACTTAGAAAAAAAATTAAAAAAATAAATAAAAAGTATATATATATATATATATATACACTGCAAAATGGGGTGAAAATCACATGGCGATAGTGTTATACAGTTAATAAAGTAATGAATACTAGACACTTCAAAATTTATGTCCTATTCCTCTGTTTTGACAAACAGTAATGTTAATTAAAAAAACAAAAACAAAAACAAAAAAAACTTCAATGTACGGAAATATTATTTTTAGGTGACTTATGGGGGGAACTGTCACTCAAAGAGTGTGTGGCCTTCTTTGGGGGTGGCCACAATGACTCAATTAAATCTGAAATATGGCTCATCATGCATTTTTTTCTATTTTTTTTTTTTTTTTTTTTTTTGACCGTAATTCAAAATGATGTCTTTTTTGAACTGGGCCAATATTTCTGACTGAAGTGTTGTTCATTTCTGAGATATGGTAACAAACAATGAAGATACGCTCACAAAAAATGTGTCCCAAAAGTTTTATATAAACATGAAACAACACTATACAAGATCTGTGTGTTCACAAAGAATGAATTTACTGCAGTTGAGTAAGTTTTTTTGACACAGAACTAAATTGAAACACTGTGGGGAGTATTTCAGATTTACTGTCATCCTGAAACTGCTATAAAGCTGAGTTCAAGCCAGACCTCACCAAGGGGACATACTATGAAGTGAGTTTATATTTGATTTGGGTTTTGGGTTATGTCAGGCCAGCTTTTCAAAGATTTGATTCATCTTTTCTATTTCAAAGTATAGACATATGACCTTTTTGTTACTTCCACTAAAGCCCCGATGTCAACTTTTGTAGTTAAAATGATTAATTGCCTCGTTGTCATAAAACTGAACATTTGTGATCCCAGAAGGTGAAGTCTATTTGTTTTCTTGTTTCCATTGTGTTCTTCAGTCACAAACTAGTTGCAAGATTTTCACTGGCACATAAGATATTGCATCATGTAAGAAGCTAATAAACACTGGGACCTCTAGGAACCACACTTTCAGCTCCAAGACTTTTGTTTTTGTTTGCAGCAGAGGCTGAATATGCACACACACACACACATACACAGTCACACACTATACACAGTGGCTCTTTCTGTTTGTAGGCCTTTAGGCAGAGCAGTCCTCAACCACTGCAAGTACAACCAAACATGCTAACTGACCACCCACGGGTGCTCTGAGTGTTTGTGCGTGTATGCGCTTTGGTTAATGTGTGCACTGGTGTGTGTGTGTGTGTGTGCATCTGTGAGTGGGTGGTTGGATGGCTGGAGTTGACATAACATGACTCTGCACAGCAGATTTAATGAGGGAAAAGGCAAAAAGCTGCTGGCGTTTTGAGATGCGTCACCAATCTGAACGTCTCCCCAATGGAGCTTCATAAAGTGCAGATGCTCTTGTTTACCCATTAAACCCAGTGAATACATTGACATTATCCCTTTTTATCCAGTCCTATATATAAATATAAATAGTCCCATGCTCTGTATGCACTCTGAAAAGCAGATTTACATGTATTATTATTACATAATATTAATCCTCCCTTCTGTAAATAAACACTGATGCATCCCACAAAAAGTGTCAAGAGCACTATGTTCTATGCTATTTTTATGCACTTCAGTATTCAGCAATATCTCCTCTGATCTCTCTGATGTTGCCAATTAAAATTAATCATAATCCAGTATTTATTCCCCTTCTTTTTCTCTGAAATATTTTCTTAGTGGCAACATATGTCTTGAATGTGCAGTTTCCTTTTCCCCCTTGATTTCCTTATTCACTCCACATTGAATTAAAGATGTTAATTATTCGTTAAAAGTACCTCCAGCTGTACATTATGTTGTTTTTAGCAGACATTCACTATGTCTAGTAAGAATAGTTAGAAAGATTGTTGTGTATAGTTTCAGGCGATTGTGGATCTTTTTTGGAAACACTCCCAAGGTTTGACTGTGAAAAACAGTGTTAATAAGGAGAGGTTTTACTTGAGTTAACTGGCTGTTACTCACCTTAAGAGGCAGTAACACAGTTCATAGATATGCCAAAGTGAACAAAAGATGAGAAATAGTCTCACTAGGGATGGGTTCTGGCCACTAATGGTACCTAAAATTGGGACTTATCTGCCTCAGTTATCTGCTGTTTTAAGGCTGTTTTGTTTTGTTTTTTCACAAAAAAAAAAAAGATTTTCATGTCCCTGTAATGAACTGGTTGGACCAGCTCAGGTGGCATCAGTCATTTCCAGGTGAGGTGGTGGTTTTATTGATCAAAAGGTGTTTAATACAAAAATAAAATGAGGAAATCTTACTGATTCAGCCAAAAACAACTCCACTGAAGACTCAAACTTCCCACAGTAGGTGTCTTGCTGCTCTTTTAAATACATGTGTACCTCTATGTTATTGGAAGATACTATTGGGGGTAAGCGGAAACCAAAGAGTAAAAAAAATAGGACACACTAAAAAAACCATAATGACCATATGAGCGAAACACAATAGTCCTGACCAGGTTGATTTAAGAAATAACAATTACTTCAATGTCTTGTCAACAATCTTTATTTTATAGATATCTAGATTTAGTTGTTGAAATGTTCTTTTGATCATTGAAAAACATCATTACACCTATTTAAGTTTTATTTCCACTGCTAGCATCAACGTTAGAGAATCAGATGGTATTTGCAATAAGGCTCATATGTTGGTAAGAAAAGCAAATTTTTCAGCAAATCAATGATTAAAAAATAATTTAAATTGATGAAAACAACAGTTGAGCTGAATTCTTTCTTGGGCAGTTTGTGACAGACTAAACCATATGTGTCTGTTTTGTGTTTTTGTTTCTTCACAATGTCTTCGTTGGCTTATTTGTACAGGTTAAAATGGCAGAGTCCAACAACCCTTTAGTAAATCAGCTCCTCAAAGTCACATGTTCCCAGCATACACCAGTGTTTAAAAAATGACACCGGGTATATAACGTCTCCTCATCCATGACATCCTCTGCAGTATCAGTTCAGATGCCATTTTTGCTGTTGAAAATAGCAGTGATGGAGGTCAGAAGAGGAAATTTTTACACTGTATCTCTGCCCAACACTTAATATTTCACATCAACTCCAGTGGCTCCAGAATGAATAAGTTATGCAAGTTATAAGTTGTTTCTTTCACATTCTTTTCAAAAAGAAAGTGTTTCATCCTCAGGCTTTGCTGAAACTACCTGTATTGACAAGGAATCACTCAGCTTAACAGTGCAAACACTGCTGAATGTACAGGACTTTCCATTTGTCTGGAATTCTCCATAACAAGTTTGTTTATCTCTGACAGAAGACAGACCAAAACCGCTGTGTTAATCTGTTTACAAATATAAAGTGGAATTTTTCAGTCAGGTGTGGTCTCCTGTTGTCTGTGTTTTCACCGTATAGGTACCACCAGTCAAAAGTTAAACAGTATTCTGTTGACTCACAGGATTTCTTCTGTTGCTACCTTTTGTTGTTTGTTCTCATTTTTAGAGAAAAGACAGACTGTGTTTACCCAGACAGGTTCTATAGTCATCCCACA